>NGZO01000004.1:2730926-2842033 GCA_002215965.1 Aspergillus persii | reverse complement strand
AGAAACACGGTTCTGAAGATAAGTTAACAGCCCCAGTTTTATCAATGCATGTGTTTCTAGCCTCGCTTGAGGACCTGACAGATGGCAGCGAGCAATGTTGGTCTCCTGCTATGAACAAGCGATAGACAGATGTTCTAGAGAATGTGAATCATCAGATATGATATGGCGTGCCTTCTCTTTCGAGGATTTTCTGATGTCTGGATAACCGCTGCTAGGTCCGATGTGAATATGTTTCGTCGGTTGATACTCGACTCATCGAGTTTATGATAGCACTGCACAAAGCATAAATCCAGATGACCCTGTTTAATAGATGAGGTGGGCACAGTATGGCTGCAGGAATCTTTCCATGCAAGTAAAGCAGTGTCTTAGCAGGATACCAGGTGGGTGTCGCGAATGTCCTGAGTGCGTTGCACAGTCCCGATCAACAGAGCAAATGCAACAATGCGTTGGCCCAGAGTATACCTTCTTCCGATGTTCATTTCAGAGCCACCGCGACCTCAACCATATTGACCCATCGAGTCCTCGTCTCCGGCAACTCCGATCCCTCCATCGAAGCCGCAACATTCGCCGCACGTTTCCGTTTCTTTGCCGCGGTCTTTGATCGCGGTTTTCCAGGACCCTTCTCCGCCTCAGCAGTATTGTCCCTACCATCACTACCCTCACCTTCAACGCTCTTCATACCTCCCTCCCCATCCTTCTGCTTCTCCTCCTCCTCCTCAACCTTCCTCCTTTCCTCCTCATCCTCCACAACATCATCCACAACCAACACATTCCCCGTCTTCACCCGCACAGTATACTCCTCCCCCCTCTCCTCAAACCACCTCCCCACGCTCAGCGCCTTCTCCATCGCCCGCCCCGTCGCCTTCACATACACCTCCTCGCGAGAGAGCCCCTCCCCGCTTCGCGCCAGCTGCCCCAGGCGCTGCCGATCGCGCAGCTTGCTATTCGAGAGGTCCACGGACGCGGTGGCGCGCTTCTCCGCCTGCCGGAGCAGCTTCTGGACGCGTTTCACGGCGCTCATGAACGGCGATTTGGTCGATACGTAGACGGTTTTGGGCACCGAGGCGCCCGCGTAGGGTGATGCGATGGGGGCGTGCGGGATGGGGCGTTTTTGGACGCGGGCGTCTAATTTTTTTTTAAAATGTTTTTGTTAGAGTTGGAGGGGCAAGGAAGGGAGGAAGCAGGGTCATTTGTGAAAGGGAGGGAGGGAGCGGGGGACCTACATTTTGGTAGTTTGATCATGTCTTGGTTCTTTTTCTCGAAGGTGAGGGTTTGTGTTTGGGATTGTGGGTTCGGTTGCTTTGATGGGTTTTTTGGGGGCATTTCGGGCGTTTGCAATGAGGCGAGGAAGTAGTGTTTTATTTAGAGAGGTCTGATAGATAGGTGATGGCTTCGTTGGGGTCGGTGGGATCTTGAATGTCGGGGAATTTATTTGGTTGCGCTGCGCCGGAGATCTTTGGATGGAGGTGCCTGTTTCGGTATGTTTGATTGGTTTGCATTAGTGACTAATGCCCTAAAGACCAGGCATGAGCGGTTTACTTCGTGTTTCGGTTGTAGATTTTGAAAAAGAAGGGAGTAAATGCCGATTGGTGATGGACTTATCTGGACTTATCTGGACTTATCTCATATTTAATTATGACTGGCAAATTTCGTTAGGTTCAGATGTGCTTCATTCTACACTGTCTAGCGTCTACTATTACATACTACAGAAGTCAAGGTTCAATGTCTTAGTATTTTGGATTTGTTAAGAAGTCGCAATATGTTTAAAAATGGTATGGTTATATAATACAATTATCAAAGGTATGCCGCAGCAAAAGGCACATGTGAATGCATAAATCATCAGGTATCGTACAGGTTGCAACTTGCAACCGTCATCATGTCGTAGAAAGATCGTCAAAGTGGAGGTCGTAGTGAGAAAGTATTTCCAATGAATATAAATGGTGAGAATGGAATCATGGAAGATGTTTGAGGACAGAAAGGACATCATCCCGCAACATTCGGCTGTATCAACTGGCTCGACTGCGAGAGATTCTTTCTCCCAGATAGAAGCCAAGATGGACGACGATTTCTTTTGTTAACCGTCACCATTCGTGGCGCTCCTTCAGGTACTACTGAAATATGTTGTATCTTGGCCTCTTGCACCTTGACGTCTTGTAGTTTGGGCTCTTGCGGTCCCGGTGTATCAGTGGTATTGGTGTGATGGCGGCGCCGAACCATTGCCTTGACAATATTGCTGATTTGGGCGCGGAAGTGAGGCATGGTATTTTCATCCTTAGAATAGCTGGTGGGCATTTCGCCTGAGACAGCGTCTTCTTCGCTGCTCATTGCATCAATGCGTTCTCTGGCTTTTTCTTGGGCCGCTTGCACGGATCTGAGATAGACGCCGTGGTGGCCGATACATCGACGGAGGTCTGGCGATTGAGACATAGATTCTTGCTGGAGTTTGCCATGGGAGATGGCAACCAACTTCCCAGGACCGGAGGATTTGGCAATGGGAGGGATGCGAGGGTTTAGACGAGGTAGTCCGCGGCGGACTAGCGCAGGGATTTGAGAGGCTTCTGGACCAAGAGACATTGTGAATAGGAAACAGACATCAATATGTCGGAATAGATTGTAATCTAAACTTCTTCTCAAGGAGAAGTCCTGAACAGGCCAGGGTTCCCCTGCAGGCCTTATAAGCACTTCAAGATGCTCCCCTGAGGCTGTCAATCGTAGGCATTTGCCAAAACAGGCAGTACCCCCAGAACCTGGATCGCAAGGACCAAAACTCTAAGCCCACAGCTTCCAGCCTGTAGATGGGCCTCGCTGGCAATCGCCGATAGAGCCCGTTTGCGGGGTCGAGAGTGGCGACCTCCCGATGCCTGGCGTTTTCGTGGTCGGTGGATTTGACTGGTGCTCAGGCGAGCTCTGGTGGCGTGCAGATGGGGTTTCTCAAAGGCTCTGGCGCCCCCAAGGCCATGGTTCCGATGGTTTAGACCCACTTTATACGGTCTTCAACGATAGAGTGCAACTATCATGTCCCTGGAGAAGCTTAATTGGAGAGCGATGATTTGTGGAAAGTCTTCGCGGTCGACCGCAAGTCACAAGCGAAGAGAGACCACACGACAGAAAGAGGTAACAGCGTCTATACGGCTAATCTCAGCCCCCTGGGTTTGTACCATGTCTTTCATGCCGCGTGTCAGAGGCAGACGACGCCGTTTCAAGCCACTGGTAATGGTATCTACTTATCACTAGACACCCCGGTAGAATGGAGACGGGTCGAGGCCTTTGCCGGTAAAATGGTAAAATGAGATTCGGCTGAATAGCCAGTGCAGGGGGTTCTGGGTATTTGGGGAATCGCTAAAAGCTCCCAATGGCTCAGCAGCTTGGCGAGCAGAGACGAGACGCCTCTTCTGGAGATGAGGCGGGGAGGAAAGGTCTCAACGTCATTGACTACGACAACCCGTTCATGCGGTCTTAGTCATTCCCCATTCCTCCCCGGGGTGCCACCTCTTACCTGGGGTTGTAGCTGTCTAAGCGAACTGCCGGCCAAGGTCTGAGTCTGCTTTAGAGGCTTAGACCTTACAGTCACTCCACTTTGGTCGATCCGGGGACATGGAGCTTCGGCTAAGTCTCTGCCCCAGATGATACTCCCAACGTGATATTTACCCGGGCAGGATGGTTTGTGCCTGCAAGGTAATTTCATGACTCCACAGCACAATGGATAACTTTGCCCTCCCTGAAGTTTATAGCTTTCCCATTGAGATAGGAGACAGGAAGCCTTTTGCCGTTTACTTCGGGAGAGTTCAGCAGAGGCAGCAAAACCTGAAATGGCATATACCTGATGCCTATACAACTTCATGCCATTAGGATAGAAGACATTGTTCAAGTCCGCTGGTCAGTGCCATCATCGGAGTTGCGAGCTCCGGGGTACTCTTGTGGCTATCCAGAATCTAGACGTCGCCAGCCACACGGTTCTCCACAGTGCCAGCCAAAGAGAAGCCGTCAGCACTCTAGGGTATGCAAGCCGTTATTTACTTGATTGGTTACCCTTGCGCAGCATCAATACTGTTATGGGCATGGCTTGTAGGTGGTAGTAGGTGTTACCTCTTCAGGAAGGACTGGCGTCGGTGTTTGGCCCGGAGTCCTGACTTGTTGTAGACCCTAAAGCGCAGGATATGTTTGGAGTTGGGGGTTTGGCACTCGACGAAATCAAAACCAATGCATCAACCTTAGATGTGCTAGTTAGCTGTTAAACCGTGATAGGTGGGTCGTGCAATTTTAGCAGTTGGGATGAAGCCACACTAATCTAGCTGCATTAGTCTCCCGAGCTATCAAGCACTAAGACTATATAAACGCCAGGTTTCGGCCTTATTATCGTGGCCGAAGGAAGAGAGCTCAGGTGGCGATCGTATAGAAAGCAATGCTCCTTAGATAGGAAAGAGACCGAGGCCTTTGGGAGTGGAGGAAGACTCCGGAAGGTTGAGAATTGAGATAATGGTAGATTCCAGCCAAGAAGAATTGCGCCTCAACCTAGTCGGCTCCTATGTCCTGCAAATATTTCGTTCTATCTTAATCATCTTCACAGCAGGTCTCTGGCTATCTCCTCTGCTTCGAATTACATGTCCTTTGGGATTGGGATCCCCAGTCGTCGTCGTTATTGGCAAGTCGATGATTTCACCTCAAGACGTTTCAAAATATGATGCCGAAAATATTCAACCAGCCTGTTCATTCCACGTGTTGAAGTCAAATCGCCACATCTCAACTTGTTGAGCATGAGGCTCAACAAGAGAGATCCCATGGGATACTGGGCATACATGGGTAAGATCATCATAAGCCAGATAGACTTAGCGAATGGGTACACTCTTGTGAAATCACGTAAAAGAGGCGATTCTCTAAAGTAAGTGTGTGATTCCCTTCAAAAGGTCCATCCAGGCTGAAAGTAACAGTGAGATTTGCATGAAGTGCTCTGCAGATCTATCTCAGACGGTATCTTGCTAATAGACAGCCAAGATAATACATTTTTCCATTTATTTCCCTCCTTCTCGAGTGGAAGACTGGCGGACTACCGGAAAGAACCATGTCGTGGAATAATGCGAACTACTATATAACAAAGAAATGGGCCATACCCAGCTGATATTCTTGCACCACCTTGGGTTGAACTGCATGGTAGGCATACAATCTTCTATAGGTTACTCGGAACAAGTGTAGGCAACGAACCAAGCTACATCGGCTGTTTCCTCGGGATTCAGGCATCTGCTTTCAGAGGAGCCCAGGAGTCACTGGGGAGCACTGATTGGCTGCCGGCTGTTGTCCGTTGTATACTGGACGATTCCCTGAACAACAGACACCTGTCTTCACTGCTGTGCTCCCTCCGAACTAACGGCCTTAAAATTTGTGCCGAGATGGCTCAGTCGCAGCTGATCCAAAACCTCACAGCGCCCATCCTGGATTTCCTGGAACTGCGTCAGCATCCATTCAACATGGGGGGTTTCCCGACCTTCATGTTTTACCTTTGGTTAGCCCTCTTTGTGGGATGCTACATATGGCATCTCGCCTTTTATGCCAAGAGGAGGAGCAACCTTGTGAAAGATCCAACCGACTGTCGCTTGCTCATTTGTGGAAAGGAGTTCAGGAAAAAGGACAACCACCTGTCCCCGTTTCAGTCACGAGCAAAACACAACGAGAGGCTCCGTGATGTGTTTGGGATTGACAACTCGTTCACCACAGAAGATCGACAACATTCCAATACATTCGCCGATCTCATGAGGGGGCTTCTACTTCTGCAGCCAGCTCAGTGGGAGGAGCTGTCGGTCGACTTGGGAGCCGGCGCCAGACGATGGTTAGACTCTAACTCGCCGTCTAGCTCATCCAGAATCTTCGTACCTTTGACTCCCATGGTGCAGTGCATGACTTTGAAATTCATCTTCCTGACTCTTTTCAGCACATACCAGCCTGCGTGTCAGGTCGATGAACCGGAGCTGGTTGTGCTGGCAGACGCAATCGACATCACTTGGACCGCCACCAAGAGAGGATGCGACGTCCCCACCTTCATGGACAATAAATACTTGCGGGAGGCCATCTCTGGCATCTTCAATTTCAATGCGTCGGACGAAAAAAACAACCCCCTGAGTGTGATTCTGCCGGCATTCGAACCGATCTGGCGAACCGTTCTGCGGATCGTGCTCGAACTGGGCTTTCACAGTAACCCCGACCGTCTTTACTGGAAGAGAACCCTGGTGGACTTTATTGACAAACCGACCAGGACGAGATTCATGAGGCCCAGCGGTAATTACCTCGTCTCTGCGGAAGATATCGTCCACGAAGCACTGCGCCTCTACCCGCCCACTCGACGGATCTATCGCTCGTTCCAACAGGGGCCTGAAGGCAGTATAACCACATACGGCGCAGACGTTGAAGGATGCCACTTGAATACTAAGATCTGGGGATCTGATGCCTCCGAGTTTAGCCCGATTCGGTGGAAAGGCATGACCAAGGCCCAGGAGGAGTCTTTTATCCCCTTTGGCACCAGTCCCTTCCAGTGCCCTGCGAAACCTTCGTTTGGGCCACGGGCTATCGGATTGCTGGCAGGCGTTATCCTCCGTGAGATGCGAAATGAGTGGACTCTTAGCGAGGGAAGCGATAGCGTAAAAACCCCGGAGTTCAAGGAGAGACTGAGCAACGAAAGGGACGCCTACAAAAGTTTGTTTTTGATCGGATATGATGAATGACATCTTATCCTTGGTTCTGTCTTCAGCTGAGTTTATGCTCTTTTTGCAGGACTAGAGTGAGCATTTACAATAACCCTAGTACATGCGTGCCTTAATGTCGTTAAGCAATCGAATCTATTTCCAACTTCTAATGTATCTAACCTGCTTTTAGTGAATTGTATTTCTTATTGTTTTCGCTGTTAGCCATCTCGAATGGGCATTGGTTGCCTTTTTTTTTTGTTCTTTTCTTTTCTTTTTGCAGCTGCACAATCTCAGGCTGGCCTCTGCTGCAATCTTCTCACGATACTGCGTGAGAACTTAAATGTACATACCTACATATTTATGCATGCCGTACCAGGACCCTTACAATGCGGGTGTTCTTGCCTTCCATGCTATCCTTGCATCAGCATTCTTCTATACAGGTCCTTGCATCGGATGCGAGACGCTTAGCATAGAGTTTAAGACACGCTTCGGGGAAGATGGATGCGATCGCTCGGGCTTTATGCTACTTGGTTCTCATTTTTTTCCCCCGTTTCCGTTTAGTTTTCTCCGAGTTGTAGTTCCCTGTTAATTTTGCCATTTATGTATATATGTGTGTGCGCCTACATCTGCGGTCCTGATGATGACTCCGTATTTCTCCGACCGAGCACGCCTTGCTTCTTAAAATCCTGTCTTGCCCTACATATTCCTTTTCGAAGAGACAATTGGCGCCTCTCTATGAGGACCAACGAGGACGACGTTGCAGGCTAAAGGGCAGGGTAAAATATAGTTCGACCCGGCCATAGACCCGATCACTCAACCATGGAATGGATTCCAAGTTAGACACCCAACTGGTCCATGTCGAATAGAGATATCTAGAACCAGCCTAATCGCCCTTCTAATTATCTGTACGTATTCTGCTCTATTACGTAGAAAACTTCTTATATCGATACCCGACTACCTGCTCAGAGTAATCATCGCTTTCTGCGGAAACAAACGACCAAATAAAATCAAATCAACCATGGCCTGATGGAGATGCACATGTCATGAGGTCGAGAGGAGCTGATAGAATTAGTTGAGAGGGAAAGGAAAATTTTAGGTCATCGAAATTACCAGCAATTGATTTGTCTACGAAGGATGTATTCGTTTTAGCAAAACGAAATGAGTCGATGCGACGAAGAACTTGTTCTTGAGATTTGGCAATTTCCCGTCCATGTATCGGATTAGTAAAAGTAACTTCATGGTGAGGCGTCGATGCTACGCACTTGTTCTCGGGATTTGCCAATTTCCTATCTATATATCTGTTGAGTAAAAGGAAATTAGCGAAGAGAAGTGGATGCTACGCGGCACTTGTTGCGGTCGAGATTGCCAATTTCCTGGAGTGGCACTTATGTAACTCGGACAGGGTTCTGAAAATTCTCCATCGCAGCTGATGTCTTGGCCCAGCGATGTATGAGATCGAAACCCTCCCCCGTGTCTTGTCCGCCGCGACTGATAATCAACATGAGACTCGCCGGGACATGGAGAAGTCGGTCTCAACTTTGAGCATGTTTCGCTATCCGACAGGGTGACAGGTCGGTGCCAATAGATTGCCGCATTCGATCTTGGCAAAAGTACCTCCGGAGCACCACGCAGTCGCAGATGGTTTCCGACCGACCGGACAGCGAGCTGTCATTTGACGCGTTTCTCGTCATGGAGCTGAAGGAAACACCCCCCGTCGCGAGATCGATTGCTCCAAACCAACCCGCCGTATTGCTGCATTGCGTCGATCGCCATCTTTGCAATCCGATTTGCTCAGAGGACTCAGAGGACTCCGTATTCCGAAAAGGTCATTGAATTGACGTAGGACAGGCCGTGTCAGAAACGTCATCTGCCAGAACGAAAACAGCCACGGGCTGGCGTTGGACAGTTAGAAACCCGGACTTCTTGATCTGCAGTTGATCAACATTAGGGGTAGCGTCTTGCGTCATGAGGCACCCCCCGTTCAGGAACGCGGCTCAAGGATGGCCGTTACCAACGATTTTCGGTAGACTATTGGCGTATAGACTAGATTAATGTCTTATGGTGCCGCGAAATAGGGAGATGGCGACGAGGTCCTTTGTTCGGGAGACCTATGGAAGCCTTGCTTCTAATTTTGTCATGTTCGGATGACTTCCAGCTGGGCCACATTATTCGACACGAACAGCCCCTCGTGGGGATTGTGCGATGCACAGCGTGGGATTCTTTTCGTTTCTTTCTTTTTTTTCTGTCTCGTATTTTCACCGACGTGACTCAATTGTCTGGGATTGGCTGTCGGGGTGTCGGGGTCTCACTCTGACTGCCCGGTGGCAGCGGATGTGGACGGGGTACAGTCGAATGGACCTGTCGACTGCGATACTTGAACAAAGGCCTTCCTTGTTCGTCCTGCATAAGCTTGGAAAATTTTCAACGAAATCGCTTACTGCATCCAGATGCATGCAGGCACAGCGAGTTGATTGGGCCATCTGTGGAGCATTGTAGAGAGATTCCGGGGTGATGCTAGATGTATTATATCGTTGATTGGACTATGCTGCGTACCCGGTACCCTCGGACTCGAGGCCCTCGCTCGCTAAGCCGTTCGTTCGTCTAACAACCTTCAAACGGCGCAGCGAAGGGTTCCGTCTGCCCGCGTGGGACAAAGGTACCGAGGACGCCGGAGGTCGGAGGCAGAAGGCCCAAGGGACGAGTCAGGAACGGGCTATTTTAGACTGTTTCACTTACAACGGTGGCAGCGGAACCCCTCCAGGCACGACCCATTCAGGATGGAGCCGACGAATCCATTTTTTTTTTAGCCGGAGTCTACTGGCATTTCTCGCGGCCTCGATGGTGTCCATTTTCGGTCGGAAACGAGGGCAACTGGCGAACCCGACCCCGATGGACCGGAGAGTTGACTCTATCATCTTCGCCCTGAGTCTCTGAATCCAAGTGCCTCGAACAATGTTTCAGGATCGCATGATCAATAGTACGGTCGTTAGTGTGTTCCGCAGGTGTCAGCCAGGGATTGCGTGTCGTGAAGGCTGATAGACCCACCGAGGGTTGAGCCAAAGTACCCTCCCAGCCCGGCAATGTCGCTTTCAACGAGGAACCATGGATGGGCAAGGGACAAGCCCCGGTTTGAGGGTATATGACGGATCAGATATGCTTGACCAATCTGTCTGGGAGGGAAATGACGGAGAAGAACTACTCAGAAAGACCTGGCGTGAACTGGACGTAGGTACTTCTGTAGGTTTGTCGGAACCAGCGCCACCCACACCACGATGCAGGAGCATGAACTCTGAATTTTCCCTCAAACAAACAAAAAGGAAACCAGCCGAGGGATTCAGAATCTGAACTTTCCCTTGCGTCCAGCTCCAGTCCGACCTCTAGTCCGACCTGGGAATAGTTCGCCAACTAGAGACGGGGCTTGTCTTCCGACCCAGCCCATTAGTCTGTTTGACTGTTTGACTGTTAGACTGTTAGACTGTTAGTCTCCGACGGAGGAGGCCTGGAAAAATCGAAGGCCAAAAGAAAAACGGACTTCGAGTGGCGATGGCCATTGGGCAGCGAGATCTGCTGGAACGGTGGATCGAGGAATAATTCTGCACGGGGGGGGGAGGACAGGTCACATCCTCTGTACTCTGTATGTTATACAGCATACAGCATACAGAGTACAGAGTAAACGATAGATGAGGAGATGATGTTACTCTGTAATCTCAGGATGTGTAAAACTAAACCCTGGACTCGAGTAAACAAGAGGGGAGCCGTGCTTGGCGAGGCGAAGGCATCCATGGAACCGGGAATCGCCCAGTCGATCGATTTGACGAGGGTCGACGAGAGTCTGGATTCCCGTGATTTAATTAAATCTCTCGGTAAGACAAACTCTGGGATCTCTTTTATCTTCCTCCCCTCCCCTCTTCATCTCCCATCTTTATTTAATCAGTCAGTCAATTCAATCAATTCAATCTTTCTTGCTTTCTGCCCCTCTCCTCTCTTCCTCCACATTCGTTCGCTCTGCATCCCACCATTGCCAATTGCCAATTGCCATCGGCTTCTTCTACTTTCGACGCATCCAAAAATAACACATCAACGCATCTGTTTGCTTTGACAGCAATCCGACGTCTCCGAGGACTATTGCTTCCCGTGCAACCCTTCACTCAACCCTAGATCCAATCATTTATTCCCCTGTCTTTGGCCCTATCCCGATCGGTCGGAGAACGCAGAAAGAATAAAGAACCTGTCTTCCCGTCCCGATCGATAAACGAACACGCGAGGTCCGACCGCCTGACCTTTGCCTCTCTCCAAAGGGATAGCAGATCAACTCCTTGTCTCTCTCTCTCCCTAGTCAAGGAGCTCCGACCTGTCTGCCAGCCAATTGATCTGCTCTCGAGCTGCAGATTCGGGCTATGGACACGCACGTTACACGCCATTGAAGCCAGCCCCGCCGTCTTCACAAGCATCTCCCTCCCTCTCTTATCGCCTTGGGACTCGTCTGCACCTCCCATCACGTCACACGAACATTTTCTGGTCCCTTGCCCCTTTCACTCACTTCAACTCTCCTGGATCTTTATATCTCTTCGTAGCCAACTCGCTCCTTATTTCCCACATCTTTGCACCCTCTCTTCCTCCCCACTAGGAAAGAAAAAACCTCGATCGCTCTGTGATCTTGACAAACGTACACACCGGAACCATGACACACGCACAGGAGGAGGTCCTGGATAACCCAGATGGCTCGGCATTCCTCTGGATATTCGAGCACTGTCTGCGGTACCCGGAGACCTACGAAATGCCACTTCGCAACATGTATGCATTGAACTGCAACCCCACGAGACAACCGCCAGTCGTCCCCGGTCCGCCCGAGACGGCATTTGCCAACCGCATCTCTCACTCCTCGAAATCCTCGCAGTCGTCGCAGGAGGCTCCCTGGGGTCGTGACTCCGACTTCCGGGCCTTGTTGACTCATGAGATCTCCCAGAAGGGATCGCAACCTTGCTCGCTGCCCCCGACGTTCCTCATTACCTTCCTTCGTCGCTGCTTCGCTACGGAGCTGGAATTTGTCGACTTCCCCCAGGCCCTGACGGGTCTCGATTACCTCAAAGACCTCGAGGTTCGTCGCAAGAAGGAGGTGGCGGCCGCCTTGCAGCGGCTGGAAGTGCAACCGGACGATCTTCGGGCGAACTCGGAGTTCCGAAAGAATTATCCCGGCGTGGTCGCCTGGATTGAGGGCATGAACCTCAAGAACCGCAAGATGGAAGCGCTCTATACGCAGATCTACATTGGGCTCCGTCGTTGGGTGAGTTTTAGAGATCCGTGTTCGGACTGTTCTCGTACGATGATTGCTAACCAGTCCGCTAGACTTTGATCAACGAGATGCTCATGGAACCGTTCAATAGAGCCAACTGCATCGCCATGCTTAACACCCTGTTTCCGCCGGTCACCGACGGAACAATCACTCCCACGTCGCAACTGACTCCCCATATTCTCAAGTCCCAGCGGGACGGGTTTTTCCGCTACATCTCCGCCATCAACAACAACAACGCCAAGGTGATCCTTGACAAGGTGATCAGCCAGGGGGCGCCAGAAGGCTCGGACAACGGATGGCCGCTGGTGCGAGACGCCTTGGACAAATATGTCCGGGCAGCCAGCGAGGTCATCGACGAATGCTCGACGGTCAGCGGGCCGGCCAGCTTCGACAACCTCGAGGAAAGTTTCAACAGCTCCGAAGCCGACGATGTCTTGTCGACCCGGAGCCACAAAGGCCGCAAGGTCGACTCGGGCATCAGCTTTGGGTCGTCCGTCGTGTTACCCTCCCCCTCCACCACCAACGATGGCAGCAGCAAGGGGCAGCACGACGACATTCTCGACAAGCCGCTGCCCCCCTCGCCCACCTTCGACACGCCTTTCAAATCGGGCGGCTCCAAATTAGAGCGGCTGGCGCGCGAAATCCGCAAGCTCAGCGACAGCGGCAAAGTCAAGAGCTTGAAGAAAATGCGATCGACCAGCGCCCTGGGCGTTCGCCCGGACAACATCCCCGGAAAGACCGCGGACCATTCCTTCTTTGCCATTGACGAGCAGAAGCGCAAGCGGTTGATCTGGGAGGCGACAAGCCGTAGAAGGCCCCATTCCAAACAACCCAGCGCGGACTCTCTTCAAGAAGAGTAATTTGATTGATTGATTGATTGTATTTCCACCACGACGGTCATTCCTTTCCTTTCTTGATTTTTGTTTCCTGTTTACAACAAAAGTACGGAAGACCATAAAAAGCTTCTTCACTTTATTTTAGACTTGAGGAGTCCGTGGGAGTTGGCTATCTGAGTTTTCGATCTTTTAAATCTCTCGCTTATGCTTTGAGGCGTTTATTTTGTTGATTTGTCCTTTGTTGAGTCTCGCATGCCAGTTCGCAGCGCGAAGGGAAGACGTCGAGTTTCAACAACCACCACTGCTTACTAGAACCTCTGGAAAGGGTTGCGAAGCAACTAGGAATAGCCTGGGTGGCTTTGAACGACCTACTTTATGATAATGATGATGATTAATGAACAAAGTTGATATAAATCTAAACAAAGTATGGAAATGGGGTGCGCACTGTCCGTAGTCTGTAAATCTCATCTATAAAAGCAAACTAAACAAGGAGTAGTTATTAATTCAAAAACCCCGAAGTCCTCAAGGCTGCAATATACTTCCCAATAACCTCATCCGTAATCGGCCCTTGATTGCGAAGCGTCTCCGAGTGCTGATTCGCCTTGGTCGTATCCAAGATAAGCTCTCCGCACGACATCGGAATGAAATAGTTTTCAAAAAAGTCGATCAGCTGCAATGCCGGATTATCGACCGTCGAGCCACGCAGTCGTCGTACGCGATCAATCCACCGATCGAACGGAACGATGCTCTCCCTCCCTAGCCCTAATGCGCTAGCCAGCGAGGCAATCGTCTCCTGCCAGCCTTGCCGCGAGGGGTTGTCGATATGATAGATCCAGTCGTCGGCTGTGTCTGACAGAAGCAGGTCGCCTAGGGTAGAGGCGACGCCGTCGACGGGGTACCATGAGAGGGTACCTTCGAGGGACGGCAGCAGACGCAGAGACTGGGAGGTTTTGATGAGGAAGGGCATGTATTCGGAGGGATTCCAGTAGCCGTTTTTCGTGGAGCCGGAGATCTGGGCCACGCGCACGGCTTTGGCTTGGAAATGAGCGGGATAGCGACGGAGGGTCTTGGAGAGGACGGATTCGCAGACGAGCTTCGCCTCGGCGTAGCCGGTGAGAGGGACGGATTCGACACTCGTGGGTTCCTCGGGCACCAGGGGGGTTCCTTTCCAGAGGGGATAGTTGCCTACCACGGCGATGGAGGACACGAATTGGAACCCGACGCGGAGACGGGGCTGTGTCTGGGCGATGTCGGCTGCGAGGGCGATGAGGTTTCGGAAGATCTTCATTTGGATCTCATACATGCGCACAGGACGGGTCAGGCTCATGGGCCAGGCGCTGTGGACGATATGCGTGACTCGGTGGAGGAGAGACTGGTATTTGCCAGGGGGGAGTCCGATGGACGGCTTGCTGGTGTCTGTTTCGAGCACTTCTAGCTTTGCCATGGAGGTGGCGTTGAGCTCGATCCCACGCATGGCGAAGGACGCTTTTTGACGGGCGTTGGCTTCGGCATTGCTCAGTCTGTTGATGCAGATGACTGTCTCAACGTCGCTGCGCTGCGCAAGAGCGGCCACGATGTGAGATCCAAGACTGCCTGTTGTGCCAGTGACTAGGACACAGCGTGAAGTCGCCGTCGAGGCCTCCAATCTTGAGATTGATTCAGGCAGCTCAAAACCCTTGGAGTATTTCTCGACGTAGTTGTCACTGATCTGTTGTCTCTCGGCATTGTTAGTGGGCAGAGACGGCGTGAAAACACGCGAAACATATCCAGATGGCCGTGGTGCCTGAGGATGGCCAGCATCACTGGACGCAAATGCGATGATCAGTCGCTGCAGATCGGCTTCAGGATAATCCCCCCGAGTCCAATCCACATGGCCGAACCCAACCGATCTCAATGTCTTCTCCCAGTGGCTCACAGAGGCGAGGACATACTCGCGCTCGTCCTCGAACAGCCACCAGCCTTCCAGTAAGCCAAAGACAAAGTCAATCCAGGGAACTTGGTGCGTCATCTCCAGAAGCATCAGAAAGCCGTCAGGTCGTAACAGGCGGTGGATGTTTGCTAGTGACACCGACAAATTGCGCGTCGCATGGATGCAGTTCGTGGCCACGACCATGTGTTGACTTCCCACGAGAGCGGTATCAGGCGCAGACTCGACATCAATCACCCTGAACTCAATGAATGGGTACTTCTTAAACCGCTTGCGCGCAGCTGCGACCAAGGAGCCGGATATATCTGACATAGTGTATCGGATGGGCACGCCGAGCTGAGCCAACAGAGGCAGAAGCTGTGAAGTGGTTCCACCGGTGCCAGCGCCGATCTCCAGGATATTAATTGTCTCGCCGGTCTTGGGAACCCTAGAGATCAATCTCTCCACGAATAGGAGAAGTTGGTGGATCCAGACACCTGTGAAAGGAGACTTAGCGTAGAAGTCGGAGGCAATCTCGCGACTCTCTGGTCGTCCAAAGATAAGTTGAATGCCGTCTTCCTTTCCAGTTATCAAGTCCGCAAATCTGGCGCCGACAAGAGCGGCAAGCTTGACATCGTATATATGGGTCGGTTCTTCCTCTAGTAGTTTTGCAAGTAGTGCATCCGCCGATTTCAGTGGCGGCGCGACTGCTGTGCGTGTAATGGTTGAGCCATGGACATCGATGAGACGGGCGTCGACTTCCAATAGCTGATATATGAGCTTCATAAGCTTCTCATGCTTCGGCAGATATGAGACACGCGGTAGTTGATCGCCTTCTTTTGCAGAGCGGATGGAACAGCCAAGTTGTTCAAAGGCATCGAGAATGTAGGCAACGCACAGCTCACTTGTTCGCGGCGTGATGTGTTTGCTGTATCCAGACAGTTTGTGCTCTTCGAGAAGGTCATCAGTTTTCCATGCCAGCTCATTGAAGACATCCAGGACGGCTGATGATGATAGCGTAGCAAGACTGTCATTCGGTATCACGTTGTGACCGTCCACAGCGCTGCCGGCGTCACCATTCACATTTCTTGCGGGTTCCGCAGCCGAAGTTCCATTGACTTGCGTGTCAAGGATGCCATTCGTAGCGGAGGATGTAGCATGTTCGTTTGCAGGTGCTGTTCCATTGTTCATGCCCAGTGCAGATTTAATACATGCCACTAGACTCTTGAAGTCTGTCAGCTCCATCAAGTCATCATTGGACAATACAACATGGAATGCCGCGTCGACTTCGCGAACGACTTCCATGGCCATGAGGGAATCGATGCCAAGTTCGGCCAAATCAGAGTCTTTGCTGATGTCTTCTGGCTCCAACCCTGCCAGATTGCAGACCAACTCAACGGTTTTGTCATAGACCTCCGTATCAGCAGGACCCTTTGTCGAAGGCCCCGATATGGGTGCCGTCTCAGACCCCTCCGCACTACCAGGCAGCCCATTATCTGATAGGCACATGGTGGGACTATCATTGGGTGTGTCCGCTGGCGTAGGTCCGCCTATTGATGAAGGGCTGCTAGTATCTTTGCATGAAGGTTCGACAGCCAATTGTCTAGTACCGATATTATCCACCGCTTGTCGTTCGTAGGAAACGCCCAGCATGATCTCCGCCAAATACCCATCTTGATCATCAAACGCAAATATATCGGCAACGTACCCTGAACCGGACGCTCGGTGGCAGCCGACAAAGACGTTCCAGCCTTTCGAGTCAGAGTGGATATTGTTATCAAATGAGCAGCCACTGCGCAGCCACCGGGAAAAGCCACGGCAAATAAAGATAGTGTCCTGCTTGTCTCTCTCCGATGAAGAACGCTCGTCCTCAATCATCAGGTTGAGGAATATACTCGCCACCTGGCAAAACGTTTCGGTGCGTATCGCATCGACGTAGCCACGTTTGCCATCTTCTTGTCCACCGAGTTGATGTTGATGTGCTTTGACATGACCGGCTGCTTCGCTGCCAATACTCGAGACCTTTGTGACATGTCCCACTGCTTCTTTGTATTCAATCAGATGTTGCATTGATCGGGATATAGCCCGACCTTGAACCACGTCGACGTTCCCGTCGGTCTCTGTCAACAACCTCTGGCATCTAATCTTTCCACTTAAACGAGTCAAGTGATCGTAATCGTCCTTGACGTAGGGATCCGCTGAAGAGATAAATGATATGATACCGGTGCTATAGACCGTAATCGGCGCTCCATTGCTATCCACTGAGCTGATTGTCCACGCACAGCTGCAGTCTGTCGTTCCAGACCACGCCACGTCAAGAAGGAGGTCATCACCGACATCGGCGCATAGGATGTTGTAAAGCCGAGTATTCCGAATAAGCGGCTGGTAATCAGTACCCTCAAACTCAGGATTAAGACTGTAGATGGCATGCAGTGCAATCTCGACGTGAAACATGGCCGGGACTGCTGCCACCTTCTGAGCAATTTTGGTTGCATTGGCAGGAGCCTGGAAGTGGGGGGTGTCAACGTTGACGCGGAATCGAGCCTTCTGTTTATTTTCCCCTTTGTAAGAAACGAAACTTGTCAGGGTTTTGGGTGGCTCTGGCTGTGATGCAGACTGCTCGGTGGCAGGTGGTGGGTTAAGAGGCATGTCTTTGAGCTCCATCCAGTGTGTCGCTTTCTCGAATTGGTATGGAGGAAGAAGTAGCGGAGAGTATTGTTGTACTTGATTGGTGTGATGCATCCAAAATGCCACATTGAGGCCGTTCTTCCAAAGGTCAACGGTGCTGTTGGCGAGGAGTGTGAGCGAGTTGTTGCTCGTGATGTTGACGGCCTGGAAATGATTCGATGTCGGGTTGTCAAGAGAGCGACTGGCCATGTTCGTGATGCTCGAATTAGACCCTGCTTCTAGCCATATAGCGTCCGGAAAGTCCTCATGAAGTCTTTGAACCGCATCGCGAAAGTAAACTGGATATCGTAGATGCCGTGCGACAAAATCTGATTGCAGTTGTTCGGACGACGACGACACCCTCGTAGCCCGTTCCACCCTTATAGTAGGGGTGTGAAACTCAACATCAGCAGCCACATCTTGAAGCTCCTGCATTAATGGCTCAACAAGTTTCGAGTGGAATGCATTTGTAACGTTCAGCCGCTTCATCTTGGGCGGCGACGTGGCTGCGGCAGCCAGACTCTGGAAGTGCTCAACCCATCTGGCCGAGCCAGCCAGAGTGAAGCTTTTTGGCCCATTATGGCAAGCAATATCAATATCTGATTCATCACGAGTGTCTTCGGTAGCTTTTGCAATCAACCTTTCCACTGTGGTAGAGTCAGTCTCAACTGCCAGCATGGCACCTCTCTCTGAACCCCAAGAGTCACGAATAATCCGAGCCCGACGCGACACAATCCTAAGAGCATCCCCCAGCGAATAGACACCAGCGATACACTGGGCTGTAAGCTCGCCAAAGCTATGGCCCACGACAGCGGCGACATTCACTCCACAGTCGATCCAGCTCCGGGCGCAGGAGTACTGTATAGCGAACAAGACCAGTTGGAGCCTGCAAATGTCTCGAATGGGTGTTTTCTGAAACACACAGGGGTATATGCTGCCTAGTCCAAGCGAGAGACATGCAGAATCACATTCGTTCAAGTACGTCTGCAGAATTGCAGCGTTGTCGAACACAGCCCTGTCTAGTCCAACGAAGGTAGATATCTGGCCTCCAAAACAGAGGACAACCGGGCGCGTTGTCGGGGCGTATTGCTCAGCTATAACTGATCCGCTGTCGTTCTCCAAAGCGCGAAGCTTCGTACATACATCTAGCAATGAAGAAGCAGTGAATATGGCACCCCAGGGCAATGTCGGGTTAGATTGGCGGAACAATTGGAAGGAAAGGTTTGATGCCGAAAAGATGCTCTTGTCGACTGCATCTGCTGCAGCATGGGATTCTAGGAGTATCCTGAGCCTTTTTGCATATGCCTTGAGGCTTTTTTGGTCAGCAGCGTGCAGGCGAAATGGATAGTTTTGGTCTTCGGTCGAGGCCAATTCCGTGCTGGACAGGGTGCGATGTGTAGTGGGTGGTTCAGTAACGATCATGGATGCATTGGATCCAGAAGCGCCGTAATTATTGATGAGAGCAGCACGGAAGTGCGCATCCCATGGCTTTGCCTGCGTTATAATATCGATTTTATCCGCAGATGTCGCTTTTAGCTCAGGGCTGCAGGTTATAAAACTGGGCTGTGGAGGGATGGTCCGGTGGTAAATCATGAGGAGAGTCTTGACTAAAGATATGATCCCAGAGGCAAATTCTGCGTGTCCAACCAGCCCTTTCACAGACATGAGAGATAGATTAGTGCCGCCTCGACTGTCACCTCCAAAGACTGAACGCACAGCGTCGTACTCGGCAGGGTCCCCGATTGGCGTTCCTGTTCCATGGGCCTCGACGACAGAAATATCCTGCGGTTCGAGCCCGGCCTGGTTCACGACGTCAGAGAAGAGCTCCGACAGTGATGGCGAGTTGGGAACTGTGATAGCCGTACAGTCCTGATTCTGGTACACCTTGCTAGCGGCAATGACGCCAAAAATTTGGTCGTTGTCGGCGAGCGCCGAGGATAATTTCTTGAGATAGACCGTGCAGCCACCTTCTCCTCTGCAATAACCATCTGCGTTGGCATCAAATGGCTTGCATTGCCCCGTTGGACTTAGGAATGATGCCCCGGCAAGGTTGTAGAACCAGTTTGGGCTAGTAAAGATATTCACACCACCAGCAAGCGCGCTACTGCACTCTCCATGTAGAATAGCTCGGCATGCTTGATGGATGGCCACGCTGGACGATGAGCAGGCGGTGTCTATTGTCAGACTGGGACCGGTCCATCCAAACCAGTGGCTGATTTTTCCTGCGGCGAAGCTGCGGAGGTTGCCTGTCGCTGTATAGGCATTGGCAGGGTGGCAGGCAATATTATCGAAGTAGTCCACGTTGCCCATACCAATATAGCAACCAATATGTTTATCCTTGGTGGACGAGGGCGAAGTGAAATATCCAGCCTGCTCCATGGCATGGTATGCCAGCTTGAGACACAGGCGCTGCTGGGGGTCCATTGACGCCGACTCACGGGGACTTTTCTTGAAAAACTTGTGGTCAAACTTGTCAAAGTCATCAATGAAGTTGCCAAACCACTTGCGACCAGCAGACCCTTGTTCCTGGATCTTTCGCCAGTTCATATTCATGGGAAATTTCTCCGGAGGAACTTCCCTATGTTGGGATTGGCCATTGACCAGAATATTCCAGAATTCTTCAAGATCTTCCGCTCCAGGTACATGGCAGGACATTCCCACGACTGCAACCTGCTCATCGCCGCCCCTGACTTGTGATGAGATACCCACCTTTGCTAGACTGCTATCGCCAATATGGGCTATCCGAGAACTCAGCTTGCTAGCAAAGGTTGGCGGCACGCAGCGCTCTGGGCCAATGTTAATGATCCTGCCCTGGCTTGTATTAAAAACAGATGGGTCGACTAGCTGGCTAAATGACGAAAGCCAGTCAGACTGTTCGAGGAGGATGTCCCTAAGAACCGTCACTTCCACACGGGAGTCACGACTTGAACTGCTCCCATTGCTATGGAACATCATATGTCGTGGGTTTGACAGACTAAATTCTTCATTCGACGCAAATAGATGCGCTAATTCTTTTGCATTTTCGTCATGGCCCTGCCAATGGAAACGTCCTGCCAGTTCAAGTCGCACGACGTAAATGCCAGCTGCCTTCAACGTTTGAGCAAAGCCTACTGCCAACTTCTCCGAAACCGTGATCGTTGCTCTTCGTTGGTCTGTGATGACAGATATGTATGCCTAATCTTTAATTAATAGTGCGGAGCATGGCAAGAAACCTAAGAACTTACGTCGGAAAACGGTTGTATCAACTTTTTCACCATGTCCAGGGTCCGATCGGCCCCCCAGGATACCGAGAACGATACTGCGCTCCCAATTGAAACGTTTGCCATCATTTCGGCATCAACCAATGCTCCAATTGCCATGGATTGCCTCACAGCCTTGGCACTGTTTGCTGCCAAGCTCTGTAGGGTATCGGAGTGGCTTGCAGCCATAGCCCCTAGCAACCCGATACATAGACCAGCTGCGGCTGATTCCTGCATGAAGTCAGCTGGCAGCGGATCGTCCTCTTTCAGCTTTGGCCAAGTCTCCCGTATTGCTTTTGAGTACTGCGTCAAATGCATTATGACGACGAGGGGGGTAGACAATATGTTTGGCAGGGGGAACATGGAGGGGAATATGTCCCCTGCATTGAACTTGTCAACAAAGTTCTGCAGCACTGCTTGGCCATCGGAGCTTTTCAGCTGAGAGACATTCTTCGCAACATATTCCCACAAACTAGGCAGCTCTGACAGACAGTCGAGAGCCCATTGACCGGTTGGTGTTGAATGAAGAGTATCTCGCAGGGTTTTGACGTCGTCAACATCTAGTGATAGCGCCTGGGGTCCGAATAAAAAGACGTTTCGTATCATATTTGAGTTCGCAGGAAAGCTTATTGTATAGATTTCAGAACTGAAAATGTAATCTAACGGTATAATTGGGTGTTGGGACAAAGCTGCAACTTGCACCAATGTTGAATTTAATATTGGCCTTGAGATGCTGTGAGAAGAGTGAAATAGACTGCCGTAGGAGAATCCCGGTAACGCCGCAAGATATGCTTTTGAGGCGCTATCTTGGCACCCTGCTAATCCTGTCATCCTGTCAAAATGCAAGTGTGATTCCAGTAATTCCATCATCTGCCGCGGACCCTTGCATCTTAACGCGAGGGAGAAAGGGTTATGGCGCTCGGCTGGTTTCTTGTGAGCTGGACAAACAAACCGACTATGGCGGACTGCATGAAGAGAATGGAATATTGAAGAAATTAAGATATGACGTTTGCTCATGTTTCCACTGTCACTCCGCACTCGGTATAACCCCACCTCTCTATATGAAAATTCCATAAAAATCAGGGTTCACTGGGTTATACTCCTATCCGCAACTATAAGACAATACCTACTTTCGAGTAGTATATTAGATCTGTAGTGTTATATTTTGGTTAATTTTATATGAAGAATTAAAGTGATAATCTATATTATCTGTAAGTCAATTACCTGAAGTATAAAAATTGAATTCTGCCAGCTGATTACCAACTGAAACATGAAATGTTTATTCCTTCCATTGTCTTCATATAGTCTGCCGTCAACAGCTTAACAGCCTTTAGCTTTCAGTATACAGTCATGGGCTGGCTGACTGCAAGATACAATTTACGGATCTGCTCCGTGACTGCCTGCACGTCCTTCTGTTTCAGCGGTAGATGATGTGCTCCATCCCATTCCACCAAACGCCTGCTCCGCGAGTCGCAAAAGTTCTCGAAGAGACTCCGATGAAGTTCCAGACCCTTGTCACGAAGCCCGTGTACATGCAATGTAGGAATCCTCAGAATGTGCCCATTGCCGTAGAAACTACGCTTGTCTGCGTCTTTCTTGGGCCAGTCTGTATTTTGCGACGCATCTGGGAGAGTCGGATCCGGCCAGACGTCGAGATCCAAAGAAACGATAGGGGCTCGGCCTGCCATGAGAATGCCGAATTGAAAATTGGACCAGTCATCCTGGTCGGGAACTTGCTGTCGAAGCTGTTGTCTATACAGGATGCTAGCGGCTACTTTCGCGCCCTGGCTGAATCCCAATATCCCGACCCAGTCGCCAGTTGCACCCGCTCTGGTATCTGCAGCCATGGCGTCCATCAACGCCCCGACTATTTGCTCGACTATGAAGTTGGGGTGCGCACGAGGCTGGTCAGGGAGCCAGCGAAGCCAGCGGTAAAACGGGGCCCATTGGCCGTATGCCTGCGTGACGTCGGGGCCAGCTTGAGACTCGAATGGTGCTTGAGCAAAGACGAGGCGGAATTCCGACTTTAACTGCGCAACGATGCCGCGACATTGAGCTCGGAAAATACGTGCGTTGGTTCCTCCACCATGGAGGCATAGTATGCGAGGCAGATGGCGTGTAAGCTGGTCGGGTGCTGGGGCTGAGTGCATTGTGCGGTGTGCCTGTGAAGGTATGATGAAAACAGGCTACTAGAGATGACTAGAGATCGGTCAGAAACGCTTGGATTCCTCTATCTACTGCGTACTGCAGGTATCTGATATATCTAGCTGCTGCCTGTCCGTTAGCTAATATACTAGCTATATATAGCCTAGCGCTGTAATTCATACTGGCGAGCGCCGCAGCCATACCGGCAGGTTCCAACAAGGTATAATCGAGGAACCTGAACTACTTGCTATGTTATGCCCACTTTCTTTGCCACACTTATGAATAATACTGGGTTCAAACAGTCTAGGGCCCGAGGATACTGCCAAAGTGTACGGCATCTCTTGCACCATGGTGCTAATGCTGCAGCACCTTCACTAATGGCCCGAGAGAAACGACCCGAAGCCTCCCAACAGGAAGAAAAAGTACAAAGATGCCAGTGATAAAACGCTATAAAATGCTATCTGGCGATATGTCTATGACAGGAGTGATTGCATTAATCAGTTTTGCTTTCCCCAACCAATTCTCAAGGTATACTTACTACTCCTCATTATTCTGACAACGATTGACGCTCGAAAAACAATGTCTTCGGCATTAGCACAGCCTGACTTTTACTTGCCCCTTATAGAAATTACACCTTTCCTTGAGGATCCCAGGAGCGAGGCCGCTCAGCGAGTGATTGACGATGTCCGGCGAGCATGTCGGTCGACGGGTTTCTTCCAAATGAAAGGCCACGGTGTATCCCCAGAGCTGCAAAAGCGAATGTTCGAAGCCTCTGCCAAATTCTTTTCTATTCCTGCAAAAGAGAAACTTCGTCTTGATTGTAGGAAGAACCCTGGTTTTCGTGGCTACGATGTTATGGGTTCGCAGTCCTACGAGGCAGAGGAGGCAGAAGAAGAAGACGGTATCCTGCGAGACATCAAGGAGGGATTTTTCATCTCCAAAGACATGCCCATGGACCACCCCCGGGTCGTCCATGGCCGGTTCCTGGAAGGTCCCAATGTCTGGCCGCCGTCTAGGGTCCTTTCGGCGGCAGACTTTCGCTCTGTAGCAGAAGAGTATTATTCCGAGATGCTGCGCGTCTCCCGCATCGTTTTCGACCTCATCGCAGCCACGCTACCCTGTGTATCGCACTGCTTTGACGACTTGCAAGCTAACGATCCTATGTGGCTCCTTCGTCTTCTCCATTACCCGCCAACGCCGGATTCGCAAGGGACGGCGAAGATGCAGCTTGGTGCCGGCGAGCACACCGATTTTGGCGCCATCACGCTGCTATTGCAAGACGAGCATCCCGGGCTCCAGGTGAAAGACTACAAGATGGACCGGTGGGTTGATGTGCCGCCCAACCCAGATGTTTATATTGTCAACCTAGGCGATGTCATGTCTCTGCTCACAGGAGGCGAGTATCGCAGCAGTCTCCATCGCGTTTGGAACAAAAGCAGCACCGACAGGTTTAGTATTGTATTTTTCTTTGACGGCAACCTTGATTCCAAGCTTAAGCCTCTTGACGGGCTTCAGGTGCAAACAAAGCCATCCGCTGAGACCTTGACTGTTGAAGAACATGTTAGATATCGCATGACGGGCAGCTATAGTACTATTGAAAAGAACTAGAAGCAAGAGGCATAAATAATACTATGATAAACTACTATGAATATCCAATCTCAAAACACATTATTACTTCCTTTTCTGTAATCTAAATTTATGCGAATAGCATCCAATTCATCAATTTCTGGCCATAGGCCACTGAATGCACACAATTGAAAGAAATAGGTCAATGCACTCAGTGATGATGTTATTTGAATTATCTTTAGCCTTACGGTCGTGACTTAGAACCTGTCCAATGCAAATCTCCACTGCAGTAGCTAGGACCAAAAAGGCTACCTCATGCTGACACC
The DNA here is from genome assembly GCA_002215965.1 of Aspergillus persii. Lineage (NCBI taxonomy): Eukaryota > Fungi > Ascomycota > Eurotiomycetes > Eurotiales > Aspergillaceae > Aspergillus > Aspergillus persii. Next base: position 2,817,384 of record NGZO01000004.1, on the reverse strand, counting down.
AGGGAAGTGTATGAACGTATCCGGCTTCCGAGGATCTTCGCCCCCCCATCGCCCTGTTAAATGCGCCGCGGCCACTTTTGCAAACCTATTCGCCGAATCCCGCATATTGTACAAAACCATCCGAAAGGCCAAAGTTCCTGCCAGTGCCGTTGCATCATCATGCATGAACAAATCGTCCTATGTCGCTCGGTGGACAAAATAACGAGCCGCAACATCTTTGCAGGGGCAGTTACTTTTGCGAGTTCCGAGCTCACTTCTCGTGTAGTAATCGAGGGATCAGTCAGTGACCAAATGAAAGTTGGCAGTGTTGCCGGTGTTGAAAGGTATATGACACTCGACCTTTGAGCTCTAGTGGTGATATTACAACAACTACATTGCCAAATATTGGATTAAATTCTCTGCAAAAGAATCAACACACAAACCTCCAAACTACCGCCAAGATGATGAACAGCGTGTTACCATTTACTGTACGTTGCCTTGTCACAGTCTCAGAGGATAATGTAACTAATCCCTGGTCTATCTCGTAGGTCGAGCAGGCAGCCATGGCGACGGAGTACTGCCAGGGTTTTACTGACGGCATCAGCCCAGGCATGCAAGAGGCCTGGGAGTGGACTCGCGACAACTTCGACGATGCCGATAAGATGTCGTCGCTGCTCCAGGGCGCGACTAACAAGTTCCTTGCCCAGATTTTGCAGCCGAAGAGAAGTAGGTGTTTTTTCTTATTATTACGAAGCATAGTGGATTAACATACTCATTCTCCTTAGTCCTCGAAATCGGTAGTTACTCCGGCTTCAGCGCCCTCGCTTGGTACGAAGCAACCGTCAAACAAAACTCAGAAATCATTACTCTCGAGATTGAGCAACGTATGATCGATGCTACCAAGCGGACCATCGAGCGCAACAACATGCAGGACCGCGTCACTCTGCTCGAAGGGCCCGCCCAAGACACGCTCAAGTCTCTCCAGGGAACCTTTGACATTGTCTTTGTCGACGCCGACAAGGAGGGCTACGAGGGCTACGTCCGCACCGTGCTGGATAACAAGTTGCTGTCTCTGAATGGCATTATTATCTGCGACAATGGTACGTTAATCGAGACCTCTGAAGACGATGGAATAACACACATAGCTGACTTTAAAACTTGCATAGTCTTTTCTCGTGGCCTGGCCATTGACACCAACGCTGGCCCCCATCTCCGCAAGGATCTTGTCCCCTACTGGATCGAGTGTGGCAAGGCCATGCGCAAGCTGAACGAATTCTGCAGGAGGGATTCCCGCATTGACTCGCTGGTTTTGCCGCTGTATGATGGCATGTCGATTCTCAAATGGAAGCAGTAAGTGCATGCGTGGCGCAGATGTTGCAATATCGAGAATAAACTTGACGGATACTTTGTATTCGTGGCTGTTTTGCTCTGTAGAACTGCTTCCACATAGCAGAAGGAAACTGAAATCGCAGTAGATGTGTTTGAATGCTCGTAGGGACTTGTGCCAATGTAAGCAGCCGCGGACATTTTACTATTTGTATGCGTCGGCCAGATTAGATTCAACGACAGGGTTCGGCCCATTATTCAAGACTTCAAAAACAAAACAAATAAAAAGTCTCCATTCTACCCTTTCCCACACTGACATCTGGCTTTTAACACTACTGAATATACTGGTAATGGCATCCCCAGCGAGCAAGCTCTGCAACGATGTTCTTCTACTCCAGATGCCCATTGAAATCCCAGAGGCGTGGAAGAAGAAGATAAAAACCAAATATCCGGGGATCGAAATCCGGTCTCGGGTTCTGCGCTTGGAGCTAGGCGTGGAGGCAAACCAGATCGAGCCGGAGCTTTGGAAGGACGTCACGCTGGCCTGTCTCTATCTGCCGCACCCGGAGGAACTCCTGTCCAATGTGCGATTTATACAGCTGACTTCGGCTGGCGTGGATCGATGGATCCATCACGAGAGGTACAAGTCTCCAGACGTGGCGATTAGCACGGCAAGTGGCATACACTGGTAAACCACCCTCTCCTCCTACAAGGCCCTAGGGTCCTGTGTTTTCCAATGCTTGTTCTCATTTCAGTGTTTCTTTTCTTTAGCTCTCAAATCGCAGAATGGGTCCTATCGACTTGGATCATGAGAAACCACCATCTCCTGCGCCACATTGAGTCGCAAAAGGAGGGCAAATGGTCAACCGTCCGAGCTGAGACTCGAGACTCAGCAGGCCTGCGAGTAGGTATTCTCGGATACGGATCCGTGGGACGACAATGTGCACGTCTGGCCGCGGCAATGGGGATGGAAGTGTACGCCTTCACGCGGACGCCATACACCACCAGCAAGGAGGCCAAGAAGAGCGACACCTACAGCGTCCCCGGCATGGGAGACCCGCAGGGCCAGTTGCCGTCCAGGTGGTTCCACGGCGAGTCCAAAGACGCGGTCAACGAGTTCCTGCGCCAGGACCTGGACCTCCTAGTGCTCTGCCTGCCGCTGACTACGGCGACGGAGGGTCTGCTCGGGACGGAGCAGTTTGACATCTTGGCGCAGGGCAAGAAGCGGACGTTCGTGTCTAATGTATCGAGGGGAAGGCTTATTCGTACAGAGGCCTTGATCGATGCATTGCATGAGGGCAAGATCTGGGGCGCGGCGCTGGACGTAACGGATCCGGAGCCACTTCCGGAATCGCATGCGTTGTTCGACGCCCCCAACGTGGTGATCACGCCTCATGTGAGCTGGCAGAGCGTGAATAACTGGGATAGAATGTTGGAGATTCTGGAAACCAATCTGGATCGTTTGGATAAGGGTGAAAAGCTGATTAACGTCCCCGATAGAACACTGGGTTATTGAAACATCGTGGTCATGGAATCTGGACATGGAACGATTGCCTCGATGGATTATAGACAAGTATAAGAGCACAGCACAATAGAGTGGACCATTATTGTGATCGAAGACCGCTGTCGTCAGTTGCCAAAAGCAGTCTGGCGCGCAGAAAATATGCCCTCTTGTAAATATCATCTGCTTTGTGTCGATAGATGATGCCGTTCACTCCTTTCATTATTGTATCGGCCATCTTTTCGAGCTCGCCAAGTAGAGAGAGAACATTTTCGATGTACTCCAAGACAAGGCGCTGCAGAAAGCTCGCCTTGACCACGTCATCTACGGGGAAGCTGCCGACAACCAGCGGCTGCTCGGTCCAGGGAAACTGGCGCTGGCTATTGATATTGGAACTTGCGTCGTCGGACTTCTCGAGCGAAAATCGCGAGGGCGCCATGAGGTGTCGTCGCGACGCTGTGGCCGCTGAGCGGTCCTTGCGTTGCCTTTGCTGCTTCTCAAACAGGGACAGCAAGCTGTCTACGGACATGTATATAATCATAAGCAGGTTCTGATTGCTGGGCATCTCCGTGCAGTAGCTGCAGCCAAGAGCCATGCGTACTTTGTGCTGGAGCTCACGATCGAGACAGAGGAGGCCATCCAGCTGCGTGGACTCTGCCTGGGACAACAAATCAAAGTCACCCAGCTTGGTCAACAGCCCCGAGAGGATCTGGTAGCACGATCCATCCTGCGGGCACGGCTTGTTTCCAACGGGCTTATGCGGGCCGGGGCGAACGGAGCGGACACTCGCGGATGCTGGCGCTGCATGGAGGCTGGAGAAGGCTGTGGTCGGAGTTGACGGGGCCAAACTAGCCTGGCTAGTGTCCTCAGAGACGCTGCTGGTTGGCATGGCGGTCATCTTCGGTGGCTTGTTTCGGCCTCGATAGGTGTCACAGTCACACGTGAAGGGAGGCGAGAGCACCGAGTCCAGCGCCAGATGGCCAATCTCGGCTGTTTCGGAGCTGCTCATGGCAGTTGCCCCGATATCTCCACTATCTCCACTATCTCCAGGGCTTGGATCCATCGTTGCCAGCTCTGATATGGTCGGGATCGTCCACATGCTTGTATCCAGACCCATGCCCAGGTCCAGGTCCATATCCAAGGAGAAGTCACTGGCATCGACGCCCATGTGTATGTTCGCCATGGTCAGTGCAGGATTCTCGGTCATTTCTTGGGATACAGCATTGTCTATAGAATCCAGGGCAGGCATGGCGGCTGAAGATGCGGCCAGTCCCGACGCCGGCTGCGAACAGGTTGCTGGCATGTCATTGTCGGTGACATCCTGCGGTGGCGAATGACGACGACGAGGTGTGCGATCGGGCGAGGCTTCCTGGCTCGAGCGATTGTGTGATCGGTTCGAAGGGGCCTTTTCACGCTGCGTCGCAGCATTCCTGTCGCGGTCGCCACCCTTAGGCGGGCGCCCTGTCCTCCTCAGCGGACTGTATACGCACTTGACGCCGCTCTGGCTACATCGCCAGCACGAAGGCTTGCCTCGGCTACATCGTACTTTGGATAGCTGACAGTTATCACAAGCCGTCCGTAGCTTAGGGCCATTTGTCGTCGCTGGATCGGTCATGGCGGTTTCAATTGGATTATGGAGGACTGTTAAACGAGAGCCCGGGCAGCAGGTATGATGTTCTCTTTATTCAAAAAGAATAATTGCAAATATACAGGGACTCCCCGTTAGCTACTTTTAAGTGTTTCAACCGGTGATGTTGTCATGTTTCCGAACGAATTATGGCTAGAATCGCACCGTCTTACGCGTTGGAGTAAGGCAGGAAGCAGACCCCCTGTCCCAGGAGTGCAGTGCATATTAGTGTTGTCACTGTTGTAGTCACTTCAACTTCGAAGCTACAGGATAGGTCCAGATGGCGTCAACTTGCCAAAGTATCAAGCACCACCATGGGGAATCACCCGTACGCCACGGCCTTAACTAAGGACCAGGCCAATCCGCGATTCCTTCCCTTATCAAAGTACTCAAAGTAGGCGACGCCATCTCAGCCTCGCTTAGGTGTCATGAATTGGGGGGGGGGGCATAGCCTACCATATGAGAATGTCCTCCGTGGGTACGCGGGTGAGAAAGTGGAGGAAAGGATTTGGATAGAGGGCGGGGGGCTACTGGGTATGTATTCCTCCTGACCTCCTCTATAGACAGCAGCTTATCCTGCAGGGTTGGTCGAGATTACACCCAATGGCGAATAATGGCTAAGTTGTCAGAAACACTGCGACTGTGGAGTGCCTTGGCGACTTGGCTTGAATGCTTGACAGATTAATAGGGCAACTATAGGCCAGCATGGATTCCATGTTGGTCTTGTGGCCTGTCCTGTTAAAACATGCGGTAATCAGATGTAGAGGAGATTCGTATTCGAATCCTACAATGACTATCTCAGGATTATGGCCATGCACTGTAATTAAAATGCAATATACCTACATATCTCTTCTAATCAGCATTTGCATATTCCATCAAGTCCTTTATTTCTCTTGGCCTCAGTATAAGGGTAGATGATAAACCTCCTTCTCCTACCGATTCATCCCCCCCTTTGCGTGACGTACGTACCCCGACACCCTGCCAATCGAAATGGAGGATGCATCATACCATGCACCGTTTAATAATAATGGGCGCCGACACTCCCGCCTGTCAAATCAGACGACGAAATTGCCATGTTTCTGCGGCGACAGCAACCCACCCGAACGTCATGCGCTGCCAATCAATCATGACGAGTCAGGTGTGGAAGCCCTTTTGCGGCTCTTTGGCCAAATCATGGCATTCTGGGAGCGCCTCAAGACATGCCGACCTTGTTTGGAAGCCCACGCATCCCGCTTACTCGACATGGTTGAGACCGTGACTGGGTTTCTGCGCCTTAGCATCGCTGACGGGGCTGTCAGCTCAGTCGTGCCCACGGTGCCTCGGACCCCTTCCAGCCCTTCCCTGGCTGCAGCCCTTGAAAGCCCTCCTCTCATGGCTCTCGGGCAGTTTACTCTTGACGATCAACAAGGGGCCGTCCTGATAAGCTCTGTATATCGTCGAATGTTACGCCAGATCGCCTCAATGTTAGACGAGATGCAGCAGATAGAGCATCATCAGCATTTGCGTTGGGAGAATGATCTGGGGAACTACCTGATACCGGTGTTGCAACTGTTGGAGGTTATGTAAAGATAGAGTGTTACGATGTAGACTCTTGGGGGCTTTGTTCATACATAACTAACAAGTGGACTCGGAGTACCCGCACGGTTACATCCTAAATGCTTGGGCACACGAAGCATAATAAACCCATTGTCATATGTAATGTAGACTGAAAAGAGCTTGTAACTATTGCTACTGAGGCAACTAAAGTCCAGAAGGGCCCACTTCCGTGCCGTTCTTGAGGACGGGAGCCTGGCTCGAGTACATGACTCCAACCATACGAGCCCACTTGTCTTCGCTGGGGTTTCTCCACGCGTGAGCCGTAGCCCGCTGGATGAGCATGTCACCGGGCTTCTGGATGCGCTTCTCGCCCGATTCGAGCGTCACCTCGATCTCGCCGGCGACCTGGATGACCACGTCGAAGCTGATGGTGCGGTGGAACGGGCTGCCCTTGCCCGGCGGGGTGTCGATGTACCACATCATGCCGCGGCCGTCAGGGAGGGTGACGGGGGGCACGCTGGCATTTTCCAGGTACTCGACGTAGTTGGTGAGGTCGGTGCCGTCAAGCGTGCTGGGGGTCTTGTCGGTGATGTAGCCCAGGCGGAACAGGGAACCGCCGAGGTCCTGCTTGACCGCAAGGCTCTCATCCACGGTCTTGTTGAAGTGCGAGATGCCCGTCTCGAGATCGGTGTCGGTGATGACACGCTGGGGGTTGGGAAGGGGCTCCGGAGTCGACATGGCTGCAATGCAATAGACTGCAAGGGAGACAAATGGAATCAGTCGTTTGAACGCCATTTCTGATTTCTAGCCTTTTTCCTGGTTTGCTTTCCGTAGATGCGTGTGTTCGAACTTACATCTCGTGCTGTTTTTATACCACCAGTGCTTCTTGGCCGCGATGGTTTAATTTCGCTTGGTCAGGACTAAGGAAGAGAAAGGGGCGAAAGGAAGAGGACGAGGCTGCGAGGGCAACAGAAGGAGTTCTTAGCGGGATCGCCTGACATGGGAATAGAGACTAACAAACACCGATAGAACCGAAACCCCCCGTGGCTAGTTTTTGATTGGCTCCATGATCAGCTTTTGAGGCCTTTTCTAAGCAATGCCCCGCCTTCGCCCTTTGTTTTCTCGGGGTGGTTCAAGTGGAGATGCTGGCGATGCTACTCTGGTACGTCCCTGATTATTCCCTTATACAATGGACAGGTGCCGAGCAGCATCTCGATCCTGCTAAGTAGTCATGTCGAGTGCAGATCCTCAGAATCCAGAAGTCCAGCCAGTGCAAGAAGGCCACGATGATGTCCTTCATGCTGGTATCCAGACAAACAATGAGAAAGAAGAGTCTGGTGTCCACGACGAGACCCATTTCGAGGTCCAGTTCAGGGCTGGAGATCCTGTCAACCCTAAAGAATGGTCATCCTGGCGCCGGGCCTGGGCATTGTTCTGCATCGCCTTCTCGTCCTTCGTCGTGTCCCTCTACAGCACGATCTACACCTCGTCCATACCTGGAGTCAGCAAGGCCTTCGACATTCATGTCCCCGTCATTCCGACGCTGGGGATCACCACCTACCTCATCGGCACCGGTGCAGGCAGTCTGATCCAAGCGCCGCTCAGCGAGGTGCTTGGTCGCCGCCCGATTTATCTCGTGTCGATGTCCGTTTTCACGCTGCTTATCCTTCCGTGCTCCTTGGCCACATCAGTCGCTGAGATATTGGTCGTGCGGTTTTTCGGGTAAACGGGTTTTTTATCTGCTGTGGACGATGGCGTCCCCTTTGCTGAGGGCGAGGCTAATATGAAATCCCAACAGAGGTGTGTTTGGTGCCGCTACCATTTCCAATGCACCAGGTAGCTTGGTCGACATCTATCCCCCCGAGAAACTGGCAGTGGGTATCTCCATCTGGAGCGTCACCCCATTCAATGGCCCCGTCATTGGGCCCATCGTCGGTGGCTTCGTCTATGCCGGGCTGGGTTGGCGCTGGGATAACTGGTTGACCATGATTCTCAGCGGCGCCTCTGTCCTACTCATGGCTACGATCCCCGAAACATATGCCCCTGTTCTCCTCAGAAGACGCACCGCAGCACTCCGGAAAGAGCAGGACCGTCGCTATTGGTCTCGCTACGACCAGACATCATTCTGGTCGCAGCTCAAGACCACTCTGTGCCGGCCGTTCATTTTGGCGGCAACTGAGCCCATTTTGTGGTTCTTTAACACATGGTAAGTGGCCAAATCCAAACCCAGGCAGCTGGGAGAACCGTTCCATTGAGTAGAATTCAATTGTCGTGCCAGGGTATCTGTTGTCTATGCCGTTCTCTACCTGTCCTTCGTCGCATATCCCATTGTTTTCCAAGACTATAGAGGCTGGGAACCCGGTATCAGTGGCTTGGCGTACTTGGGCAATGGCCTCGGAGTGATGCTCGCAATTTGTCTCGAGCCGGTTTGGAGGCGCATCATCAATTCCAGCCCAATTAATCCCGAAACTGGCCGAGTATATCCCGAGGCCGCAGGGTCCATCATGAGCCTTGGTGCAATATGTACTCCGATAGGGCAGCTCGTGTTTGCTTGGACGTGTGTGCCTTCGAGCATCCACTGGCTGGTATCCATTGCTTTTGGGGTCCCTTTTGGCTTTGGAAATACGCTCTGTTTTATCTACAGTTCGAATTACTGTATGTGCCTCGTCCCTAGATTACCCTATATTAGTATTCCTCAACTGACTCGGTATGGAATGACAATAGTAGCAGGATCATACGGTATCTATGCAGCTTCTGCACTCTCTTCAAATACCGTTTTTAGGTCTATCCTAGGAGGAACGTTGCCCTTGGCCGGACCGAAAATGTATCAAACCCTGACGCCTCACTGGGCTGGCACACTTCTCGGCCTTATAGAGTTGTGTCTGGTTCCTATCCCCTTTATCTTTTGGCGTTATGGGAAAGGCATTCGTGCGCAAAGCCGAACGATCTTGCAGATCCAGAAAGACGCAGAGGCGGAACGGAGACGCGGGCACACGTCTGGATCTTAAATGTCCATCTTGCACAACAGTATACCTTTGAAACCTTTTATACATAGTATGAATGACCTACCCAGCTAGTTAGACTGTCGCTCAAGAAATTAAGTCTGAGGCTGGTAGGAATAAAATAATAAAACTCATAGCCGAAATGCACATCCTGCTGGTTCTAATTAGTTGCTCGAAAAACTAACTCACCTGGTAATTCCGCTGTGTTCGATAGAGTAATGTAGGCTACCTACAATAAAAACCCACCGAGGGTCTTTAACATCTTCCTAAACGTACCGACAGCCTCGGTGGCATATGGCATACATCCAGGGAAATCGAGATGCACAAGTCCGACAGACGGTGGAAAATTCAACACTGGAGAATCAAATCTGTCTGGAGTAGGCAACTGGGGCATTTTTCAGCTGCAGGGGCAATGATGGCAACTATCATCAAAAAGACAATCTGGATATTTGCAGTAACCGATGGTCGTTTTATATTCTGTGTACTCTTATAAATGAGTCTTCTCATCCTGCGACTCCTCTGTATCCAAACGAGGCAGTCCAAACGGAAATGCATTCGATGGATCCAGCTTCTTTTTCAACTTGGTCAACCTCCCGACCGTTTCTGCGCCATAGAAACGAAATGCGTCGCAGTCCTCTGGCCGGGACATGCTCCAGTAGCCCTTTGGCAAGGTCTGACCAGTTCGTACTATTTCGCTATAGATGGCCTGTGTCCATTCCCTTGTGGCTTGCTTTTGTTGCGGAGATGCATCCAGCGATGCAACGGCGCATGGGGAAACAACGAAATGCTGCCGGCGATGACTCCAGGAAGCCGTGTCATCAGACTGTACAGCGCGACCGTGAGCGTAGTGTATATTTATGCCGCCAGATGCACCGCGAGAGGGTGCTGGATTGCGCATGAGGATGCCAATTACCTCTGGAGTAAGACGGGCTAGTGTCAGAGCCGCCATTTCCCAGTACCCATTATAAGGGTCGTCCACGTTTTGGGTTAGTGTCTCGTGGAACGCGAAGATCGATGCTGTTGATTATAATAAGTAAACTTTGTTAAAAAATCTTTCAGACCGTCGGTTATTTCCAGGCAGTAAACTTACTGTCGCTAACTGTATCCACCAAGGGAGCCACTTGAAGTCTCTGCAGGAGCTTCTCCTTGAATCTTATTCCATCAGCGACATGAGTGGCTGAGTGGCTGTCACAGATCCAAGTGAAAAATATGGTTATAGCTGGGCCAAGTTCGTCGGTCGTGTTAATGATCATCTCTCCGCCAAAGTTAGTCGGTAGTCCTTCGTCCAGCAGGGACTGGAAACCCGAAAGCACTTCGACAGCATGCTTCAGCGAGAATGTTAAAATTCCAGCAATATACCGGGACTTTGGATGGGCTCTGACTCGAAGCTCAACCACTATGCCGAAGTTCCCCAACCCGGTGCCACGCATTGCCCACAACAGCTCCGGATCATCTCGGGTGTCAATGATATGACCGTCAGCCTGCATTACCTTTGCCCCAAGAACGCTGTCCACGCCCATTCCCCATGCACCGGAACATAGGCCGTAGCCACCCCCGCAAGCCCATCCTACCATGCCAACGCTGCCTGCCCAGCCTGTCGCCGCGCTGAGCCCGGCTTCATCTAGCGCTCGAAGCATCTCTATTGCTGTAATGCCCGGCCCAAGCGCGACAGCCTTATCCGTCGCGGTCTGTGAAGGCTCGCCCTCGAGGATATTGATCCATTTGAGAAACCTCAAGTCCAGCTGAGCAGCACTAGGCACAACTGTGCGTCCGTAGGGGTCATGTCCACCGCCTCGGATCGTCACGGGAATCAAAGGTTCTTGGGCAGAACAGTACCGTACTGCCTGTCGGAGCTGATCAATGCTCTTTGGCAGGACTATGGCGAGCGGCTCGGTCTGACGATTGTATTCATTGTACTCTTGGCGGATGGAAGTATAGAATGGGTTGGGAGGCGTGACTATGAGGATGTCGGGGAACTCGTGGGCGAGTTGAAGGAGAGAGGGTGCCTCTCTCTGAATTGTACTTGGGTCGGACTTCCAGTCGGCAGATTTCACGCGCTCTCCCATGGCGATGTCAATTTTGATACGTTGTGTCTAAGCGTACATGGACAGCTCTATCAGCGTGAAATGCTTGTATTCAGGAGGGGGTTCAGCCGGCCAGAGTTCAGCTAAATGCAGTGTGGAATCACGTGATTCCTGCATAGACGAGCAGCCATATGGAAGAAATCCTCCAACAGATACTGGTCGTTATTAGGTGACATTCGTAAGATGGCCAGCATTATGTAGCTGCGGCTATGTCGATGTTCCGACTATTGCCGGGTCTTTTTGCCAGCGGCCAACAACCACCCGAGCAAGTAGAAGAAGCTTCGCGAACCCAGTGTGTTTGTCAAGCTAAAAAGAAACCCGGCATACCGGATGTCGGTCAGTTTATGCGGACACTCAGGTAAAATATGTTACCGAGGGGCATATTATACTGGAATACCACGGATACTGGCCCGGACTACTATAAAGTCATATATTGCGCAATATGCGCCAGTTTAGTTAGACCCGATTTGTTTGTCTCTTGTCGGTTAGAAAATATACTCTGATATTGCAGAGAATCGGCAAAAATGGGATCGAAGCCAAATGACGAACCAGAGCGCTTTGGTGACATGAGGGATTACATGTCCAACACGCTGTTCCAGCCGCACCGAGCCCGGGACGCCATCCGGGATGCCCACCAGGGCAAGATCCCAACCTTGTTAGGATTCTACGCCGGACTGGCTTCTGTCCCGATCACTCGCTGGGTGGCCCCGATGGGATTCGACTATATGTGGATCGATTGGGAGCACAGCGCCATGAACATTGAGACCATGACAACCGTACGTTTGGAGGCATTCGATCCCGTAGCTTCCCAGAAAGAGAATGTCTGCTGAATGTATAGCCCTCCCTGCACAGATGGTTCACGAGACCGTCTTTCTCAGCAACGGCCGCATGATCCCCTGGGTACGCGTACCCGGCCACGACCACGCCACCATGGCCTACGCCCTCGACGCAGGCGCATCCATCGTGGTGCCGCAAGTAGATACGGTGGAACAGGCCAAGGAGGCTCGCGGGGCTGTCAAGTTTGGTCGAAACAACGGCGGACACCGCTCGGCGCCGCCATTCCGCTACGTGCGTGGACTGACGGACCTGCCGCTCGATAAGGACTACACGCTGTGGGAAAACTTCAACCGCCAGTCCGGCTTCATGATTCAGGTGGAATCGCTCGAGGGCATCCAGAATCTCGACGCTATCCTGACGGAAGTGCCCGAGATCGATGCCGTCTGGCTTGGCACCATTGATGCCCGCGTCAGCATGGGGCTGCCGGGTGGCCATGGCATCGTGGGGACGGAGCCCGAGTGGCTCGAGGCCGTCGAGCTGTTCCACGCGACTATTCGCAAGCACGACAAGCCTTACTCGGGCTTCTGCCTGGCCAAGGGGGATGCGTTCCTCAAGGGGAAGAGCTACATGTCCATGTGCATTGTGGCCGCAGACACGCTGAAGCTGGCGGAGCTGGCGGGACACTTGTCGGACAGGAGGGATGAGATGGCTCAGAAGCAAAACGGGGTTAGGTAGTATGATATCCGTTTATTGCTACCGCTCGCCATTTTTAACTGGCCCGTATAGTTTGTATAAGTTGTCCTGCCCACATCTGGGGACTTCAGTTGATTCTCGGGCTGATTGGGATGAGCACAGGTGATATTCAATATTGCGAATGCTGAGGCTCTAAACATGTTGTATAGCGGAGATTGTGAATCAAGCAGCGTGTTCCCTATCGAGAAATATAAAAAATATCTGTTTCGAGCAGTGTTAAACTTAAACGAAGGCGATCCAACTGTACGGAGTGAGGTAGGAGGTAGATAAGCTTAGAGAAGGGAGATAAGCGGATTACCGCATGGGGGCAGCTCCGTTATCAGATCGCTTGGCGCGGCGCGTCGCGTAAACAAGGTGCCTTGGTGCCTGGGAGCCTGAGTCGACTTCCCTGACTCCATCAGTCGATCTTCATTCTTTCGGACGTCATGCATCCGTCCAGCGGCCGGTGATGTGATCCAGCCGATTCTACCTCTCGCACTCCATTCGACGTCTCCACCACGCGCCGTTTCCCTCTCTCCTTTTTCTCGTGCTTCCCACCCACATCCGAATCCGAATTACCCCTCCGGATTCATATTCACCGTCGCGGTCGCCATTGACTGCTTCCCCGCGTCCATTGTCTGTCGCCTACATAGTAGATCCTCGCGATTCTACATCATGGAGAACGAAATCCCTCTGCCTCCCCCGCCTCGCATCCGCCATCGCTCCCCGACAAAGAAGGCGCCCCCCGCCTCGTCTGGCACCGGCTCCTTTCGCAAAACGTATCAGCTTTCGCGATTCGATGACCGGTCCAGCCAACCGTCCAGTGACCCCGCGCTCTTCTCGAGTGACGACATCCCCGCCTCCGGTCTAGAAAACTACAATGCCCCCGTAGCTTCTGGGACTCGGAAACGACGATACCGGGGCACGTGGTGGGGGGAAATGGTGAAGGATCCGAAGCGGAAGCGGGCCGATTTCAAAGACAAGCGCATGGTTGACAGTGGAGTGTGGATGGGCAGCGATGAATCTGGTGCCGACTCGCTGCTGCCCTCGGAGGATGCGTCGGCCTGGGGTGAGGACTTGTTGAAGGACACGAGGAATACCGGCTCGTGCCTAAGACCTCAGGGGCCGACGACGATGCAGCAGCGGCCCTTGTTCCGAAGATCGGAAGAGTCGAGAGAGCACCAGTTGGCGCGGGCTATAGTCAACGATTGCCTGGAGAAAGGGCAGGACAGTGTGGACCTAAGGTAGGCAGGCATCTCGGGCTGAGATCAGTTGGTTCTTGAGTCGCTGACAGGTCTTTGTAGTAGCGGCAACTTGCGCACAGTTCCCTGGGGCTTGTTGCGACCCTTGCAACATCTCACAAAGTTGCCTGCTATAAAGGAGCCCCCGATCTCCGAAGAGGTTTACAGCTCACTTGAACCTTTTCTGCGCCTGTTTCTTGCCGGAAACTCGCTCACAGCTGTCTCCGGCGAGCTGTTTGAGCTGGGTTCGCTCCGAGTGCTCAGTCTGCGGAATAACAAGCTGACTGAGATTCCTCCGGCGATTCGGAAATTAACAATGCTGCAAGAAGTGAACCTCTCGGTTAACCGCCTGCAGTGTCTCCCCTGGGAGTTCCTATGGTTAATCAAGAAAGGCGACTTGAAGCATTTGACGGTCCGACCGAACCCTCTGCTGCAGATCGAAGAGGCAGACATTGCTCAATGGCATGCTCCCGAGGGGACTGATCCATCCTCCACCGAAGGAGCCTTGAAGCTCTGCGAGTATGAAGGGCCCGCTCCGGAAGAGGCTTGGGCCCCAATTCACGTTGCTACCGGCCGCGTTCGTCGGTTCAATATGGAGGGAACGCCTATTGAAGACGCTCAAACCAGCAACCTGGCCATGGGTAGACCATCGGAGCCAGAGTCCGAGTCGAGGGTGCCTTCCCTCCGTGAAGTATCTCTTCTGTCTTTCAGCAGGTCGCCGTTTTTCGACCAGATCCCTGATTCGGAGATGGAGGACTATCCCGAATTAATTCTCCGGTTACTCCGACAGGCGAGGCCTGTCCGGGACGGCGGTGGTCGGTCCTGCTCGGTTTGTCACCGGAGTTTTGTGATCGCTCGCACAGAGTGGATTGAATGGTGGGATTGCAGCACGTACGAGAACGGGCTGAAGGGGCCGCGGTGTCCGGGCGAGAGACTTCGCCCTCTCCCCTTCCGACGATTGGGATGCAGCCCGCTATGTGTTCCTGCAATGGAAGATTCCTAACTACGATCAGTAGAGGCGTAGTTGATGCGCCTGGGTGGGTGTACAGATGCATTGCGTGGGTATATCATATTATACATTTGCAGTGTGGTTACTTGTGACTTTTGTATGTATTTAGACTTTGTATGAGTATCACTTCATGCATATAGAATTAGCTATCTATTTAATGATGACAGTCCGAGTGTGAGTGTCCGCGTAACAGAACTGAACAAAACTTACCCTGAACTATTATAAATTAGTAGCAAGAGAGCTCAGCTCAATATAACTTATACCTGATATTTAATCAGTCAATATCAGCATCAGCCTCAACATCAACATACAACAATCCCATACCATAGAATTACAGATCCACCCCATCCATTCACATCTCCGATGCCTTCTCCCCCTCGCTCTCCAAATCAGCAGCCCACAGCGCCGCCCCAACGGCATTGCTAAACGCAAACGCCAACGACAAGAACGGCACCATCTCGAGCGCGACAGCCGCAATTCCAAACCTGCATCACACATACAACATTAGCACCTCACTAACAAATCCCCCCCCGCCCGGTCCCACATATTCAGCCAGACAACTACCTAGTAGCCACCCGGGAAAGCTGCAAGCCTGCAGCCCACACAAGCAGGCCAGCGAAAGAAAAGAAAAGAAAGCAACGTACCCCGTATACGCCGGTCTATTCCTCCTCACCCACTCCTTAGCCCTGGTCTCATCCCACCCCTTCAACTGAAAATACCTCGCATGAGCCATCGGCCCGGCCTTCTGCCCTTGCAACCAGAGGTACATAGCCGTTCCGACGACGGGGACCAGATTCAGGGGGAGGAGGAGCAACGCGCGGAGCAGGGCCTCGGGATGGAGCTTCTCGACGGGCCGCTTGATCATCTTGCCTAGGCGGGCGACGGCGTCGCGGCCGCGCGAGGGGGGCTGGACGGCGCGGCCGTGGGCGACGAGGTTGTCGGCGTTTTTAACGAGGAGGGTCGCGTCGAAAGTGTCGGTGAGGGAGTCGCGGAGGGAAAAGGAGCGGGCGACAAAGGTGGTGAGGGAGGCGGATTCGGAAATGACGAGGAAGGCGGCGGAGATGGGCGCCCAGGGCCCGTTGGTGAGGGCTAGGAGAGCCGTCTGAGGTAAGTATGTGAAGAAGAACATGCCGGTGGTGACGCCGGCGCCCAGAGTGATGGTTTGGCCGAGGCGCGAGAGGAAAGGCCGGCGGAGAGATTGGTGTGAGAAGAGGTAGATGAGGCCCTGGAAGGGGTATGTCCAGGCGCGGGACTTGACGACATCTTTGGCAGTGGTGCGGAATTTCTGGATCTCTGCGAGAATGAAATTACGGAGCTGCGTGGCCATGACGAAGGTTCTTAATGGAGAACAGAGTACGAAGTGGTGAGGATGAAGCGTTGGCGAATCTCCTTCGCATTAATTTTCTTAAGGCGATAAGGCTCATGCGCAATGACGTCACTACACGTGCTGTGCGTCGTTCTATTCGGCAGTTTTAATATGCAGCGTTTTCCACGAAGATATAGAGTAGAGGAAATGAAATTCAGCGTCAAGTAATGAGCAGACCGAAACAATTCGGAATGATCATGGAGCTTATGGACTCCAGCATCGCACAGCCAATTCACCTCTCTGGTCTTGCCCTGCGCCTGCACTCCCGCATTCCTACCTAACGCCAGCCAATTCGGTATGTTGATGTCTTCAAAAAAAATTCGCTAATGCAGGCCATTTTCAAACCACGATAAACAAGTCCTAAAACAATACGAAAACCCCATGCCCTGAAGGCGACGATATAAGGAAGGGAAATAGAAGATAGAAGATAAAAAATAAAGAAAACAGACACAAGACACAAATGAAAATGGGAAAGAGAGTTTATCTATCGTTTTCGGCCCGGCTTGGATGCCAGATTGTATCACCACTCAGGGCAGAGAAACTTAAGGCGGCATAATTTCTCCAGCCTGATGGGGGTGCCGATGAAGCATGTTCTTCGACAAGCCCGGCGTCTGATCCGGCGTGGCGCTCGGGGTCTGACATTTCATCTTCACTAATTGCAGTTATCAAAACGGGCGCGGAAGAAGCATTATGGTGTGAACCGAGTTCGTGGTGACCAGGCTCGTCCGTCTGTTCGGTAACTTTGTTTTGAGACATCGACCGGACGACATCCCCTTTGCAAATGGGGCATGTTCGTCGACGGGTTGTCAACCAAGGGGTACTGTCAAGCTGTCAGCAAATCTGGAAATTGCCATACACTTCTCAGCATTGCGGCTTACATGCACTCGGCATGGAATTCATGCCCGCAAGGCAGACTCATCACCCTGCTTTGTCCATCAACATATTCCTCAAGGCAAACAACGCACTCGACCTGCCGTCCTGTGTATTTGCGATGCCACAGAGTAGACGAGGAAGTCTGTTTTTCTTTTCGGGGAGATTCCGTATCCGGTGTGTTCGTGTCCGAAAGAGTCCCCGACAATCCTTGAGACTGCGGCTTCGCCCTCACACTTTCCGAGAGGGCCTTAGTGCCTAATAATGGGGAGGTTGGCGACACGGGGCCAGGACTAGAAGGCCTGGGGGAACTCGCCGCGGAAGTAGAGGTGCTGATAGTGTGATAGGTTCGAACTGGAAGTCGATCGACGAGAGACTTCGGAGCCCTCCAACGTCGTCGTCGAATACGTGATCGCAGCAGGAGAAGAGCGTAGACGATCGTCAACGTTAGTAGCGGGCTAATCACAAGAACAAGTAGAGTATCGAAGAATGGACTGGTGGACATGCTTGTCGGTGTCAATGTAATCCACAAGCCCTCGTGCTCGAGGGGCGTTACGCTTGGGTGGCCCGAAGCAGCTCCTGCATCGCGCTCGCGCAATTTTCGGCTTTCTCGGCTCTCATGCATCGAGGATCGGCTGGAGTCCTGCTCCCGATCCTTCGCCCACGGAAAATGCCTTGCAAACCAGCCTCTGCTCCGCACCAAGCTACCTTTCTTACCAGCACCCGCTTTCTGGTCGTCCTGGACATACGCATTTTTGTCCATGGCTGATCGTTCGAAAGTGCGATACTCGCCACTTCCTGGTGTGATGCTACCCCCTTTCAAGGTTGCCGCCACAGACTGTGATCTATCGGTCGCAGTCTGCAAAGTTGTGCGCTCCGACTCCGGAATACTGCTCGGTGACGGAATAGAACTGCTCCGCGGCGCCATCAGGTCGGGGTCTCGCCAGTCCTGCACTCCGATAACAAATCCATCGCCATCAAAGGCATCCGAGCCGGTTTCGGATCGTTTTCGGCCATCGGAAACACTCATTCGACCATGGCCATGGCCCATGTCATCCTGGGGTGCCTCCTGATCGTCGAAATGATCTAGCAGAACCCAGTTAATGTTGCCGCTACTAGGAGGACGTCGGCTATCCTCCGATACACTGCCAGCGTGGTTGTTGTTTCCGAGGCCAAATAAAGACATCAGACCGTGGAAGACCCCGGCTTGGTGCACCACCGGGCTGTGGGACGCTTGAGGCACGGCATGAGGTGTAGACGTGGGAGACTTAATGGCGGCGGCAGCGGTTGTAGATGGCAGTCGCTGCTTTTCAGCGTTATGACCAGCAAGCCTGGTGCGGGATGCTCCGGGGCCGTCCTCCAAAGCCAAATCTTCCCCGGCCTGCGATGGAACCAGAGATGATAGCAGCTGGGCTGTTGTATGCGAAGTAAACAAGGCCGGGATGGTCACGTTTGACGTATCTCCTCGCGCGTACATGGTGACGAGACTACCACCCCGAGTGTCATCCCCCACAATCAAAGCGATGCCCCCACGGCGCTGCACCCATTTGACCTTCTCCAGGAAACCACATCCGCCCCGGCTCAGCAAAACAACCTTGCCCGTAATTTCAGCACTCTCCTGCAGGGATTGGATGTCGGCATGTGCGCTTTGTCGAGTCTGATGATTGTCCCCGTGCTGCTTAGGCGCGCTTGCTTCCACCACATGGGACTCCGGAAGAGGGTGGTGAAGATGATCGTCGGTGCCGTCATTCGCCGGCGGAGAACCTTCGTTAAGGGTATCATGCTGAGGGTCGGAGTCCTGCGGGGAGTCCTGCGTGGCCAGGGGTTCAGTTCCGGCGGCAGGTACAGATTTCCCGATCGAGGTATCAGAATTGGCCATCGTCTTATCTTGCTTATGATGGGTTTCACCCTCGCCCCACCCTGGGATGTCCGAACAGCCTAGTTCACCTTCGGCCCCCGCCGCGGTTCTCTCACCGAAGCCGCTGCCGACCCATAACTGGCCGCTGAGGCCCTTTTCGGGCAGAAGAGGGCCAAACGCCGCGGGCCTGGCCAGGAAAAACGTCGAGTTGTCATCGGTGAGACTGATGACGGCGGAGGGAGGGAAAAGGGACGAGGGGGCGTTGAAGGAGAAGAGGGCGTGCAATCCAGACGCTCGGCCAGCGAACGAACTAGGAGTGGCCAGGCTCGGTGATGATGTCAGAGCCGAGAAGAAGGTGACAAAGATAGGGAAGAAGATGAAGCAGAAAACAATTAGGATCAAGCGTGGGGATCGCATTATTAAGGCGGAATCAACTCTGAAGACCAGGAGGTTGCGCTGCCAAATCGAAAGGAGGGAGGATTCCAGCGAGTCTCAAATGGTGTCTTATGACCAATCAAACGGCCGAATCGAGGGGATCTGGGGGGCGAACGCTCATCGAGGGAAGGGCGCAAATGCAAAGACAAAGAAGAGAAGGCAAACGCGATCAAAAGCAGAGGTGGGAATACCGCCCAAGACGGGGAAGGAGGAGGGGAAAGGAGGAGAAGAAAGTCATATGGAACAGGAGGGGAAGAGAGGAAGGAAGTGAAGAGCGAAGAGAGAGAGAGAGAGTGAGAGAGGATAAGTTAGCTAGGTTGACGAGTAGCCAAGACGGCAGCGGATTGGATCGCTCAGCCTCGGAGTCACGGGATCCGCGCTGGCCTCAGGACTGGTCACGCCGCGTCAGGCAACTGGTCATTTCGCCTGGGAAGTTCCGCATGAGAATGGATTATTCCTGTTTCTTACAAAAACTATAACAAAATAAACCCAAGGCAATTCTCATATTGTGCGCGAGGGCTGCACCGTGGTACTTAGGCAGGTATGCGCATACCTCCCCATACTACCCGCCTTAGGCATACATACCATTCCACCATACGGTATCCGTACTGTAATCCCCATGACCCCCGCCGATCATGCTGTCATCTGACCCACCCAAACCATGTT
Organism: Aspergillus persii; assembly: GCA_002215965.1. Classification (NCBI taxonomy): domain Eukaryota; kingdom Fungi; phylum Ascomycota; class Eurotiomycetes; order Eurotiales; family Aspergillaceae; genus Aspergillus; species Aspergillus persii. Next base: position 2,797,375 of record NGZO01000004.1, on the reverse strand, counting down.
TTGCTCTGTTTTGTCTGTCTTCTCTGATTCCAGGGTTTCCAATGATATCCAAAAAGTATCAGAGGGACCTCTCAGTTCTTCACAGGACATCTTGAGGTTCGGTTTGACCACATAGGGCTGAATCCATCCCGGGGTTGGCGCTCACCCTAGCCTTACATGCCGGGCTACACTCATAATGCATACTTCCCATACAACAAAATATGTACCTCCCTACTGAACAGACAGAGTACTACGGAAGACCCCGGGAATTGAGCAAGAACCGCGCTGGAATAATTCATTATCTCTTCCTTCTTTACCCGTACGATTTATTTATCCTTGCTATCGGCGAGATCTTCATCTGTCCATTGTTATAAAGGTGATGCATCCATCAGAAGGCGTCCCCAATAGCACCTTTAGGGTTATAACTGGCTGGTCGGTCCAGTTATCGCTTATGACTTATCCTTTACTCCGTCACTACTTACCGGTACTAGGTGCAAGGCCGATCCTGGGGTCGTCTCGTCCCCACTTCAAGCATCCAAGCGGTCAATGAGGATCCAGACCGACTCCTTGGCGTTTGTGGGTGTTGTCCCGATCATCCGTTGATCGCAACGCGTTCGACAACCCAACCACGGTGCCCTTAGGGATGATCGTGACTTGGGGTTCCATGGATGAACATCGGCGGGGCAGCGTGTGGCGGTCGGTCGGGGGTGGCTAGAAACAATCAGCGATCTGATGCGATGGCGCTCCTCGCTGTCCATATTGCATTATGACGCCTGTACGTCATGACTCCCCGAAATAAGCAACCCCTTGTGCCTTTGTGCCAACGTTCCAGGGCCAGTGGCCTCCAGACCCGTGTCGCTATTTAAACCCGGCGGCCGCCATGTCAAATCAGATCGGCTCCTGTTTTTGTCACGTATTTCCCTTCGAATACATTCCTTCTGTATCGTGAGACTACTAACGCTGGATCATGTCCAATCTCCTGCACAAGATGAAGGATGCCGTGACCGGCCATCATCACGGCAAGGAGTCCAAGGATTCGAGTACGATCCTTCCTGCGTGTTGTCGTCGACCTGGATGCCTAATAATATCCTGTAGGCAAACGGCAACAGGGCGCTAGCTCGGACACTGGCGCCTCTGGATCGAACCCTACCGCTGAATATCCCCCTGGCACCGACGAATATGGAGGGTCAGGTGCCGGCCACGAGGGTCAGACCGAATACAGATCTCAGCCCACGGCTGGCCAGTATAGCTCTCAAGCCGAATCTTATGGGTCGGGCCGTCCAGGCGTCGGCGGCAGCGCACCGGGGGGCAGCAGCTATGCCACCCAGCCTCAATCTGGCCAATACACCGAGGGAGCCCAGGGATACGACGCCAAAGTTGGATCCCATATGGAATCGGATCCCCGTCATGTCGCCGGAGGCACGCAGCAGCGGAGTCAGTGGTAGATGGTCGCTAACTGCCAGTTCTCCCTTTGCTGCTTCTTGTTCTCGCATGCTTGTCTTTCCGTTTGGGGTGACTGTCTTTGTACGTGCTTCAGTTGGTGACACGGTGAATGGGTAAATTGTGAATGTGTTGGGGATGTATAAGTACCACCGCTTGTGAACTTACCCCCTAGGAATGAATGTGTCTCTGTCCTTCTCCCCGGGTGTCTGTCTGCGTAAGAAAATCAACGAGGCTCGTTGCGTCTGCAGTCGTTCCCGAATCGGAAAGTGCGACTGGCTTGTCACGGGGTTTTGAACTGCGGCCCTTTCTTTCTCTCTTCCTCTCCCATCTTTCGCTTTCTGTCCCCTTCTTGCTGGCTACGTCGGCTTTCGTTGGATTATCTCCTCCACTGCTGTCCCCGTTGAGGTTGGCTTCCGTGCAGCATTGAGATGTCGGATGACGTGAAGTCAACCAGATTTCATCGCCGTCGTGAGTTACCCCTCTTGTAGCATTTCTGTAAGTAGAGACAGATGTCTGATTTATTCTTGATTGTTTCATATGACCAGGAAGGAGAACTCGAAGGAAGAAGGCTGTTGTGACCATTGAGAGTCTACATCCTGGAAGAGCTCCCCTGGGATACCAACCGTCACCCAGCCTCTCCGGTGCCGCTCATCACGATGCGTCCATTGTGACGGCATCTCCCAGTGAATGGCCAGAAAGTGAAAATTCCTTCCAGGTTAGTTCCTTCAAACAATGTTTGCCTCCCGTTCATTTTCGTTTGCGGTGCTCTGATTTATATCTGCCCAGCCCCCTAGTCCTTGTTTTCAATCACCTCCCAGGTCCCTTCCATCAGTTCCGGCAGCACATTCTATTCCAGCCAAACTCTCTCCACAGATTGAATCTCCGCAGACATCGCACGTCGCTCAGTCTGAGAACCATCCAGCTTCTCTTTTGTCCAACGCCCCAGGCTATATGAATCCAGCCAAACCCCCGCTGAAACTCAGTACCTCTCAGTGCGAAAAGGAGCTCTTTCCAAGAGATTCTTCGTCTGCGCCGCCAGTGAACAAGGAGCCAAGTGAACCAGCCACAGTGAGTCAAAACTTCTTCTCGATGAGCGACGACATCTCCGAGACGCCTAAAGCCTTCGCAACTGCTACGGCGCCGGAAGGGCTAGAAGATATTGGAGAGCTTGCGTCTTCCAGGCCAATCGCCTTGAGTCAGCTTTACACAAAAGGTAACTCGCGGACAAAATCAGGTCGGGCCGTGAAAGCTTTCATGGCCCACCTGGCTTCTGAGAACAAGCCAGAGCTTCTCTCACCAGCCACAACCTTCCCTAAGAATGGTCAGAACATGGATGAAGCTCAACTCCCAGATGCTCGCCATGAAGACGATGGTGAGTATAGTGGGACCATTTGCAATGATGACTCGGTAGCTTCTCGCATGTTTGCACAAGGGGAGCGTGACCTTGATTCTGCCGAAAACGCTGCCGAACAGGTCTGGCAAAGAAGGACAGAAGCGCATCGTCAGCAGAATCCTCTGACCTATTCTGACGGTATTGGCACGTATTACATATCACAGCCCCAGGAGCCCAGCTGTGTATCTGAGAGCCCATTCTTGAAGAATAGTAGCTACCGTCCTCCAGAACAGGATCTATGGTCAGCCGAAGCTCACTCCATTCCACAGCATCCTCGGTCGGCAAGTCGAAAATTAATGTCAAGCAGCGAATATATTCCGGAATCATCACTTCATCTTTATCGGGCTAGTTTTGATCGGCCTGAAAACCAATCCCCTTACGGCTCCATGCGTCTCCAGCATTCTACCTTTTACGAGAACGTCGGATCATACGAGGCACCGTCGGCCGAGATGCCACCACAAGAGCGCTACAAGGACTACGCTATCATAAAGTCAGGAACCATGCTGACAGCCCTTCCAAAGGAGGAGTCTCGTTCGCAAACATATAAATACTCCACGGTGGCCGCAGCTCGGGCCCAAGCACCAGCTCGCGTATTAGCTTCGATCGCATCTGGTACCGGCCTCATGGAGCCGAATAGTACCCTGAAATTGTCGTCGAAGAGTAAATTAGACGAAGAAGCTACTCGGTTCCTCGATCGATTTGTCAAAAACCCTGCGTCGCATATCAAGCAAGCGGCACTTCCTGATCCTTTCGTTGAACCAGAACCAAAGGCAGATCTTTCGGCACGTACGGCTTCGGAGTCGTATCAACCTTCCGAAAAATTAGCATTGCTGGCAGCTAAATTAGGTGAGTACACCAATGACTCGCATAGGCGACTGTCTACAGACCGCCACGGCTATACAGAACATGCAACGTTGCGGTCACTATGCGAGTCGGCAATTACCGATATCCCACTGCCTAGGAAATTTTCCCCCGTTGAGGACTCCAGTGGAAAGCTGAAGGAGAACTATGATCAGGTTCATGCGGAGCTACAAAACACAGCCACGCGCAGGATAATACGGCCTCCTCCCGGGCTGCCCACGCCAACATCGAACCGGATGATGCCCGGGGAGTTATTTAGTATCTCGAATTCTGTTCTGGCAAAGACCCCTAGTGATGATGCAAATGCCTGGTTTCACAAGGATCCCCGAGGAGAGGAACATCTTCGCCAGCAAGTCGCCATGATTGCGCAAACCCATGCCGAAAGAATTGAGCGGCTCACCGGAAATGATGGAACTACCGCAAAACAAATGAATCTGCTTTTGGGGAATGTAATTGTGAATCTACGTTCGCATTTTGCTGAGAATAATCAGAGTCATGCAGCAAGGTTTGCAACTTTCGAGGGAGAAAACACCTTTGAAGAGGCACCTAGTTTCGCCAGACGACGCAGCTATTTTGATCGAGACCCCTCCGTTAGTTATTGGAGGTTTCCTCTACGAAACTCCTTGCCTGACGACAGCAGGCACTTAGACAGAACCGGAGAATTTTCGTTTTCGGATCATAAAGCACGGTAACAAGCTACAATGAGATGATGCAGAGCTAATTAAGCGTGGGACTATGAGACGTGGACCGGAGCATTGCGGGTGTATTTCGGCTTCAGTGAATAGATGTCCCTAATGGCGGGCGTGATGAATTGAGGTGCATCAAGGCCGATAATTATTTCCCTGCATGATATATGTCTTAGCTCTGATGCCTTTCCTGATGCAAACCTGATATACCTAGGTACTTATATGTAAATTCTGCGACATCTGAGTACTTCACCCGTATTGTCCAAATATTTAGAAAGGCCCTAAAAGCTACGACTTGAATACATCGCGCAAACTACTTAGCAGTCTATCAATTGAGCCATATCTGCCTAAAGGCACGCAACGACAAAGCACCTGGCCATCCATGTACATAAAAAATTCACGACTCAAACAATAGAACAGAAAAACGACCACACGTAGCGCCAGGGGTGCGATCACAACGACGACAAAGTTAGGTTGGAATTATCCAGCGCCGAATCGAGAAGCAAATGTGCGCAGAAACAAACCCAAGCTGGAATAAAAAAAATTGATATCATCAGGAAGGGGAAAATAAATAAAAAGAGGAAGCCCATGGCCACAAGGTGTTGTTCGAGGTCTTGTCGAGAAAACAGGGCATTGGGAAAGGGAAAGAAACATGGAGGCGTAAGGAAATATGTAAAATCAGGCTTGAAATACCCAAAGCGCCGTGTGGAGCAGATTATCATATCCCACAGTTTCGAGAGACCAAGGGAATGCGTAGAGAAAGCAAATAAGGCGGGACGAGGACTATTAGAGGGGAAAAGGGGGGGATGAAAAGTCATGTCCGGTCTAGCAATGCACCAGGTTTATGTGATTATCATTAAGAGCGGAGCAGGCAAGGAGGGTGCGGTGGGGGTGGAATGCGGTACTGGCGATAGGGGACGAGCGATTATGATGCAGGAAGCTCGAGTAGGGCTCGAACGTGGAGAGATGGGTGCCGTGAGCGTTGAATGTTTTGACTTCGTGGCGGTTTGTGCCCCTGTGGTTCAGGAGCGGTTAATTGAAAAGGTCGACCAAGGGGGAAAGAATAGCATATAATTACTTACACCATGAAAACTGGGGCGTGTTCATGAACGCTTAATGTGCGGAGGGTATCTCGAGTAGCATAAATGGTAGAGATGGGATCGTCCATTCGGAGATCCCAGAGCCGGATCTCTCCGTTCCGACTACCAGACACCAACTCCCTTAGGCCACCCCGTTGCATGTGGACGTTGGTGATCCATTGCTTGTGTTCGCGCCAAACCTTGACCATGGAAGTTGTGGGTTTAAGGCGCTGGTCGAATACCCGAACAGCACCGTCGCCGAATCCCGCAACGAAGATGTTGCCTGCCACCTGATCTGAGGTCAAGGATGTAATGCAGGAACCCGAGCGGGCCGGAATATCCTGTATAAACGGTGTTAAAAGCGGTTGAACGCAAACCATCACCTAGAGAGGGAAAAGACATACGTTGGTACACACCTCCGTGGCGGCATTCCACACACGGATTACTTTCACGTCGCCCGCAACCAACGCCTTGCCCTGGCCCTGTTGCCAGTCAAGGACAAGGCCGGCATTTCGGTTACTCGGTATGAGTTCTGGCAACGCCCGGAACGCTGTGACAATTTCAACGTCCTTTGAAGATTCGTAGTTGCGGAAAACTTTGAGTACACCGTCGGAAGACCCTGTCATCAAGAGTGCTTGATCATCCTCGTTGATGTAGCGAACTTCGTTGATCTTTGACCCAGGGGGATTGCGGTTGGAGAACCAGTTCAGGCGCTTGTGCCTCTGCCAGTCCCAAATTCTATTCAAGATGTCAGTGAGAGCCATAGGCTTTGTACATAGCCCACCCCACTTACGCAATGGTGTCTCTATCATCCGCAACTGCAATGTGATCTTCGAACTGATGGAAACACATTTTCAAGGGTTGGCTACTGTTCGTAAGGAGGGCCGTGGAGCTATCCCATCGGCTAGTTCCTGCTTTACCCTTGAGAGGCTGGGTCTCCGTGATGATTTTCTCGTTACGGCTTCGTCTCCAGAGTCGCTCATTGTAGTCCGCGCTACCGGGTTCGTCGGGTTCATTTTGTTTCATTTGAGGCTCCCGGAAGTACTGGATATGGGTGAGAAAATGCTCATATATTTCGTTGTATTGCTTGCTGATTAAATGGAGTGGTTTTGGGATTACCTCTGTGGACCAATCTAGGAATCTGCTCATCAAGGGAATAATCGGGGGTGTTGATGAGTCTTTAGGCTCGAAGCCTCGGGAGGTGGGAGTCGGGGCCTGGTGATAGGCGGTAGCAGGTGCCACCTGGTCGTTCACTTCCGGTGGTCGGGTCCATTCTGGAGGGGCTCGTCCTCGGGGAGTGATGGGCATGCGGCTTGGAGGTGATGTCAAGGGCTGTGACGATTGCGGTTCATTTTGGGATGCTCCGCCAAAGGCAAGGTTCCTAATCGAGGCGGCAACGCTGGCTGTCCGTTTGAGGCTCAGTGAAAGATAGCCCTCTTGTTTGGGAGGAGCTTGAGACTGCGGGGTGGGGGGGGGTGCGGCCTTCGACTCTGGTCGTTCTCGGACATGCTGCTTCTGTGACACTCGGTTTGAGAGCTCCATGATTTCGGTTCGAAGCTTGTCAGTTATGGAAGCCATAGGAGACTGCAAGAGAGCTAAATGGATATAATCAATGATCATACTACCATCCTGCGCTATGTCTGGGTTGGGGTCAACAGAAAGTATGAGCAACTGCTTCCAAATTGTTCCAAACGTGGTGTTGCGAGACAATGTCCGCGATTTTGATTGGGACTTTGGCGTTCCATTTGTTGAACCATTAGTAGCTTCCTCCGGATGGTAGGCCCCGAGACCTGCCTGTTCCAATTTCGACATGAGGTTTTGTTTCTCGTCCTGGAATTCTTCATATGCGGCGACCAGGAATTTGTTCTGGTACCGTCTAACAAAGGTTGAGAAAAACACCAACAATTCTTTCCGAACAAGCACACTGCCATCTGATGACATAGGCAGGACGGCCATAGCTAAAGACTCTTCGATTTGGGCAACCTGATCAGTTAAGTCTGGAATGCCCAAGAACGTGGCAACGGCATGTAACATAGCAGCTCGAACCTCAGGCACAGGATCGAAATTAAGCTCGCAGAGCCGCGCAGGGGCAGCGCAGCGGATTCCCATCCATTTGGCCTCCGGGAAATCAGACCAGAGCATACTGATACATAGACATGACCATTGCCGCAGCAAAGGGTTCTCAACGTCCATCAAATGCCTTAGGCAGGAATCAAAGAGCTCAGCGGAGAGACACACGTTTTGCCCCTGTGGGTAATTCTTGCAGAAAATGGACACGATGAAAGCACACATCGCCCGATGTTCACTGGCATTGCCCACTGGGATCGGCGAGGATGGGTTGAGGATAGAAATAAAATAATGAATTCCATTATCCTTCAACAGATCATTCTGGACAGTGTGGTCAACAGCCATTATCCTGGCCCAGATGAACACCATCACAGGCTTAAGTTCCTGGGCTGCGGCCTGTAGAAGTTTAACGACGTAGGGAAAGATGCCAATGCTTAGGGCGAGATGAACCGCCCATGGGCCCAGATCAAGGAATTTGCTGAGCAAGATCAATGCCCTCAGTCTGTGTGCCTGGCTCAGGAGGACCTGCAGGACAATGGGGAGTTGGTCCGGTGGGTTCTTTTCAGTGGGTCCCGACGAGAGATATACTTCAAAAGCAGTGAGCTGTTCCGCGAAGAAAGTCGAATGCTGATATTCGTAGTGCCTGCGGCCTTCATCGTGTTCAATTAAAGCCGGAAGCTGTGACAAGACCATCTCGACTGCCAAATCCCAACTTTTCCATAGAGGATGATGGTGTGTCTCCGGAAGTTCCGGAGAAGAGATTGGACGGCATTTGTATGTACGCATAATCCGTTCACTGAGCAAAAAGTTTCGAAAGAGGGCAGCAACCATCAGGTCCTGCCGGAAAAGCTTCTTGAACAGGGCCCGCGGAAGCGTATTCCATGCAATAGTGTCGGTTATTGCCGTAAATATCCAATTTAGCTCGCCGAGAGGACTTCTGCGGTCCTGTAAACGGCCTGGAACTTTAAACTCTTCGGTCGAGGCATTAGTTTGGAGAGGATTTTGCAGAATGAAGAAGCGGAGAGCGACGTCGATCGGCGTGGTTAAGCAGCAGGTGAAAAGGTCGGCAGGAAGGTCTGGGTTGGTTGGCAAAGACTCGCTCTTTTGGCAGGCCGCAAGAATAATACAATCGCCATAGCTTTGAACCATAACGTTGGGGTCTCGTTTCTTTGCTTCCGCGTTTTCCTTTTCATGCTTTTCGACAAAAGAGTGGAAATTCTGGACGATGTTGCCTGCATGCGATACATCGAAAACAAAAAGACTGGGACCAGCAAGCCAGGACTGCAAATCATATAACGATACGGGAATGTACTGCGTGTAGTTCTTGTTGAACACCCAGATCTCACCGGACTGAGTAGGAAGCGGAACACCATGGCCATTGTAGTGAAAAAGCACCCTCTCATCCTTGGCATTTCGCCGCAGCGATATACAGAACTTTTTTGTCTCGTCGACGGATGGGTCCAGGTATTGCTTATACCTCGTTCGCAGACTCAGGGTCTCGTATTGCTCTTGTAGCTTTTTCCCTATCTGCTCCATGATCTTTGTCTGGCCGCCCCCGGTAGTGGACGTTGGGTCGACCCAGCATTCCAATTTAGCCGTCGGGTTAGTCTTCACCACATCCGGAGGATCGACACCGATGTTGAGGCATATGGCTAACGCAGCAGAAACTGTTTTCAGGCGATCCTTCATGCGCCAATCTTGACTTGGCCAACTACCAACGGGGTCCCTTGGAATGCCATTTGTCTCGTGACGCTTTTCTGTGAAATACATGTAGAAATTCTGCAGAGCCTCATGTTTATCAGCACAGATACGCAGGGAAGGGCAGATAGCCCGGTTGCTGCTTGACTCACCGAGTTTAATATCTTGAGGTATTCGCTCGACGTGTACTCCTCCTGCCATCCGTGTCTCATCGCGAAGTCCTCCTCGTCATCCCCGATCGCGGATCTGTCGAAACCCACCCTGGGTCCATAATCACTCTTTGCTCTTTTCAGAGTCGACGTTGGCCGAGCGGAATCCGACGACCGATCCGAAGTCAATCGCGGACCGGAATCGATTATGGCTGAGTTTTCGCCGGACGAGCTGGTTGGTCTGCCGGGAGGACTGGTCAACGGAGGCGGTTTGTGCTCGACAGTCGTAAAGGATCGATGATGGGACGTCGCAGGAGCGGGGGATCTATCGCGCGGAGGGATATGGGTTTCCAGGTCCGGACCGAAAGCAACACGAACAGACTTGGTTGGGTTTCTTCGAGGTTCAGACTGGGGCTCAGCCTGAGCACTGGAGGCTTGTGGTTTCATTGTAGAGGCGGGGTCCATAGTAGCTCTGGGGTCCTTCATTGTACCGAAACCGTCATACTCATGCAAAGAAGCAAGAGAGTGTCGTCATGAGAAAAGAATGGATGTCTAGGAAGGTAAATAGACTATACTGTCCCTCATTAGAGCTGGAAGAAAGTAGTCATGACAGAGCATAAGGGAGACTCCTGTTGTGGGGCAGATGCACAAACACAAGTATGTTCTCACCTAATCAAGGATCATTTCAGAATTGCACGCAGTGAGGACAAGCCTGACAGCATACCCAATCATGAGGCTCCACCGTCCGTGATCTCGGGGGCTTCCGGGCTTCAGGGCTCCAAGAAGGTGTGTCTCTGCACTGAATGAGATGACAAGAAAAGGGAGTCAAGAATCTTTCTGCAGGATAAGAAACGCAAGTGACAGAGTAAACCCCGCAGTCATAGAAGGCGGGAATTCTCGATGTCCTCCGGCAGTGAAAGCGTCGTCCAGGGAGCTTTGGCCGGCGATGGCTTGGCATGAAGTGTCGGGATATCTGTATCTCCGGCTCCGGAGTTATCCGCGTTACGTCAGTTACCCCACGTGACAGGCTGCTTCCTTATACAGGGTTAGAAGTATTATTCCATATTGAACCCATTTAACATCTACAGGATAGCGGCTGCTTCAGAGGACGATGCAACTAATCCAGAGGGGCATTCACCGGCGTAGAGAGCCTGGCATGCCTCATGTAGCCCAACAAGTGCAGAGGAATGCTCTGTCCGGTACAGTGTTACCTATACTAGTAGAGCCAAGTCATGTTTGTATGAGACCTGGGTGGACAGGGCAGATTCACTTACATCTACGATTCTGTGCCTGGTAGACTGTCTTGTACGAACAGATATAATTGGCAGAAGGATATAGCAAAAAGAAGAATTCCTGTTGACAAGTTGATAACTGCTTATTTGCAGGAGATCTGAGGTCTGTTGGGCATTGTTGAATGACTTTGTCTCTTTTATATCTTGTATAACACTTTCAAAGGTTTTAATGTTGACTTCTTGAAAAGCACTCTATCCGAGATGAGAGGGGTCCGAAATAATATAGATATCTGATCAGGTATTTTTGGTCCTTTAAGGAAGATACACTCGGTTTTTCAAACAAGTGGAAGCTCGAGGGGCTTGAAATCTGTTATTGTCCCTAGAACCAGAAGCCTCATGGGAAGACAGTCAAGATGATCAGATGACATTTTCAATTAAGAAAAGATAAAGGGTGGTAGAACGTTTGAATCGGTTCGTTGACTTAGAAGGTGCAATGAGGCCTACAATATAGTAAAAACTTAGAGAGAGACACTACGGGGTATATATTTTTCATGTTTCTTGGAATGGACACCGTCTTTCCTATCTGACATATCACATAATATTATGATAACCATAATGAATACTCTAATAGAGTACTCTATATTATACACAGGTACTATATGTATATATACTTTCTAGTTTAGAGCTTACACACCTCAAGGCGGCACTGCCCACCTCCTAAGCCAGGCAGATCTGGGGAGTGAGATCGTCACCGGTGTACTCCAACTCCAAGCCTCCAAGCAATAGGTACGATTCGGATGTTTCTATTACGACTTAAAACTGACTTACCGGCATTACCAACGAGGTTACAATCAACTCTACCGTTGTGCAGGTACCTTCATCCTGCATACAGGACAGAGTAAAGTAGAAAGACAGGTCACCTAGGTAGGACGACTGAAATGAGACATCATTGGTGGCTGGTAGGATAACCACGGGGTCGAAAATAAAGATAGACCATAATACGAGGGTTGCCTTCCCATCGTGATTGGGAGGTTGGAGATGTACAAGTCCGGAGTACTCTGTACAGACTGCAGAGTACAGAGTACTACTCCGCGTACGGAGTCAACAACGGGAAGAAAGAAGACGGCAGAGAAAAAAAGGGGGGGAAAGTGGAGATCGGGACTGATTTTCTGGACGAGAGAATTGCATGATGATTCGCGCGATGTTTTCATCCCTCGGCTGGCAATCAAATTCATCATTAAACAAGAAACCCCTGGATCCGCTCGCGCTGGCATTTTTCCTTGGTACCGGTCCCTGACTAGCCCGGCTCCCATCCACTCCAACCGGTCATCCAGCATGGCTTTTTGGAGGTCTTAGGCTCTTAGGCTCTAAGCACGCTTCTGGTTCGCCGATGATCACACTCATGGGAGACCGTCACTGGACTGTCAGACACGCTGGCTCCATCTGGCTTCCCAGCGGCAAGGACGTGGAAATCCTAGGGAAACAAACACCAGCACCGCCTCGAGTCGGCGCAAGCTATCAACCAGGGAATCAAGGATTCAGGATTTGAGACGTCCCGATAGACTATTGAGGGTTGAAAGACGGGCACATCCTCCGTGCTGTCTACCTAATTGACTAGGGAGGCCAGGCTAGTGCCATCTGTCAATCGAAATTGCCTCTTCTGGACGAACTTCTGCCTGATGATGTCGCCGCACGATGGAGAAGTCGGGCTATTTTGGGCACTGCTTAATTTATTTTAAGGACTTTCTGTACTTACTCTGTACTGCGTAGTAGACTAAGTACAGAGTAGTAAGTAGGTAGGTAAATGCATCTAGGTACGACATACCTACATACATACCTACATACTGTACTGTACATACAGCACCTTAAATATCGTAGCTGAACACTGCAGCAGCTTAAAGTAACCAGGAGAGAGGAAAAAAGAATTCTAACCCTCGTGGCTCGTGGGTCTATTTTTTCTTTTCCTTTCCTTTCTTTCCTTCCATTTCTTCCCCCCCACGCCATAACCCCCCCGGAATCATCGAGAGACAATCCCCCCTTGAACGCAAGTGAATCAGATGGAAAACAGGCGGTGTCGCTTCGCTTTCCCCCCTAACGACTTTAGCTCCGGTCAATCCACCGTCACCAGAGAAAGTCGGGGCAAATCACCTAGTTAACTAACAACCACCAGAATTACTTATCTAATTCATGCTGGGAAACCTTTTGAAACGCCGGAGCCTCGCATCTACCCTCCCTTCCGCGCTTTTCGTCCCCTTCCCTCTCCAGTTTTCATGCACAGGCCCCATCTCTCTGTCTCTGTCTCTGTCTCTGTCTCTGTCTCTGCTGCTTCTGGCTGCTAGTGTTAGCCTGCTGCTACGACTTCTTTCTCTTTCTTCTCTCTCTCTCCCTCTCCCTTCCTCTCGTCATTCTCCGTCTGTCTGTTTCCCTTCCCTTTTTGATTTGGTTTTCTTGTCTTTCTTGGGGGCTGTTTTGCGCTTTTGCATTCCCGTTTCTTCTTTTTCAATTCATTCTCTTTCCCCCCCCCCCCCCAGTGACCTTTCCTAATTTCCGCCATCTCAGTGATCAACGCGATTGATTAACTCGCTCATGGTCCTTCGGGGTTGCAGTCGAGGTTTTGTGAGGTTCTCGTGGAAGTAGACGGACTCCCCCCCCCCGTTGGTCGCTCCCTACTCCGGGCCACGGTTTTCGTGCATGGGAGAGACCGCCGTTGTTTTTCTTACCTCCGAACGGCGTCAACCCTCCTCGATTCATCTGGGCGCTGATTTCCAGCCTTTCCCAGCGGGTTTCCGCCTCCGCTCGCTCATTTTCACTCGTCTTACAGCCTGGCGCCTGTAGCATTTTTGTTCTTCTCTCCTCACCTCACTTTCGTTCGAAGCGATCGTGGTCGGCTCTCTGCTGGTGAAGGAGGCTTATAATTTCCGCATTGAACACGACGAATCTGCGCTGTTTTATTTGCATTTGCCCCTTTGGACCCAGGTTACGCTTAATTGAAAAAAAAGTCTCGCGCTTTGTACGACCGTTTACGACCCAATTGTCACGATGGCTTTCCTCTTCAAATCGAAGAAGAACCAGCAAAATAACGCCCTGCCCCCGGCATCGAGGAACGTCCAGAGCTCTGGTTCTGGTTCTGAGCAAGCGCCGCTAGTTGCACCAAATGCTCCTGCAGCGGCGCCCCCGGGGCCGAAGGAACGGGAGGGAGTGAATCCTCAGACGCCGACTCCCAGCAGCAGTTACAACAACTCCTTGAATTCGGTGAACAGTACAAGCAGTCCGGAGACCCAGCGGATGCGACAGAGAGCCGAGTCGGAATCCCAGGTCGGTACTCCGTATCCTCCTTCTGCCCCTTGCCTTGCCCATATTCCTAGTCCCTTCAGCCGTTGGGCGCACGAATTCTCACTAACACTGGCAAATGCAGCGCTCGCAGCAGGGTCCCATAAGCAATTCCCCAAATTCCAGCCCCGGAACCTCGCTATACCCATGGTCGCAACGCCGCTTGAATTTCTCCGCACCCCAGGCAAATCCCTTCCCACGATATGGAGCGGCGATCAATGCGGTCGCGTCGAAGGAGGGCGATATCTACATGATGGGTGGTCTGATAGATGGATCGACCGTAAAGGGGGATCTGTGGATGATCGAAAGCAGTGGCGGGAATCTTTCTTGCTTCCCAATTGCAACTGTTTCGGAAGGCCCGGGTCCTCGAGTCGGCCATGCGAGCTTGCTGGTGGGGAATGCATTTATCGTGTTTGGTGGAGATACGAAAGTTGACGAGAATGACACGTTGGACGACACCCTCTACCTTTTGAACACTTGTGAGCCCCCGAATCGCCTGCGTTCCCCGTGATTGAAGTGCCTAACCATCTACTGTGCCAGCCTCCCGCCAGTGGTCCCGTTCTATACCCCCAGGCCCCCGACCTGCAGGACGATATGGCCATACCGTGAATATCCTCGGCTCTAGACTCTACGTTTTCGGCGGTCAGGTGGAGGGCTACTTTTTCAATGACTTGATTGCGTTTGATCTGAATCAACTTTCAAACCCCAATAACAAATGGGAGTTTTTGATTCGGAACAGCCATCAGGGCGGTCCACCCCCCGGCCAGATTCCGCCGGCCAGAACCAACCACACCATCGTCAGTTTCAACGACCGACTGTATTTGTAAGTGCAACGATGATTCCAGCGAGGTTTTCCAACTTACTGATGAGTGTAGGTTCGGCGGAACGAACGGCTTGCAATGGTTTAACGACGTCTGGGCCTATGACCCCCGTGCCAACCAATGGTCTCAGTTAGACTGTGTGGGGTTCATTCCAACGCCTCGTGAAGGCCACGCGGCAGCTCTAGTGAACGATGTCATGTATATATTCGGTGGCCGCACGGACGAGGGCGTTGACCTTGGAGACTTGGCCGCGTTTCGCATCACCACCCGCAGGTGGTATTCCTTCCAGAACATGGGACCCGCGCCGTCCCCGAGATCCGGTCACAGCATGACAGCATTCGGAAAGCAAGTCATTGTTATGGCCGGAGAGCCGAGTTCGGCACCAAGAGACCCCGTGGAGCTGAGCATGGCGTACATCCTCGACACGGCGAAAATCCGTTATCCCACCGACTCTCAGAATGGAGGAGAGAGAGGCCCGCCCCCCGGCGTGAGGAAAGGGAGTGCC
Organism: Aspergillus persii; assembly: GCA_002215965.1. Taxonomy (NCBI): domain Eukaryota; kingdom Fungi; phylum Ascomycota; class Eurotiomycetes; order Eurotiales; family Aspergillaceae; genus Aspergillus; species Aspergillus persii. Next base: position 2,782,132 of record NGZO01000004.1, on the reverse strand, counting down.
GATAGGTCGCTTGGCCCGCCAACCGGTCGCACCTCTCGTGAGGCTCAGAATCATCCCGCCGACATGCAGCAACGACGACCAGGACCGTCGCGCGAAAGCATGATAAGCCCTACCGGTAGACCCGCAGAGTTTGGCCCCAGTCCCGGGCCTGGTTCAAGGCTGCCGCGGGCATCCATCGCGCAGGCTCCGTCCGGGCCTCCTCCGCCCGGTCAGGCCCCGACGCCCGGCCCCCGAGGCAACGCTCCTCCGCATGGCGTAAACCCCCGCAGCAAAACGCCGACGAAGCTCGACCGTGGATATGGAGGTCCGCCCGTGGACACGGCCCGCTCAGTGGCTGCAGAGCGCGACAGAGAGTCGCCGAGAGAGTCTCCCAGAGACCCTCGGTCCGTCTCTGAAGCAAGTGCTTACTCCGGCGGTCAGCGCACTCCTACTCAGCAACCTCAAGCTCAATCGAGAATGTCTGCCAAGGCGATGGAGGCTGGCGAGGCTGCACCTCTGATGAGTGCGCCGACTAGACAACGCTCTCTGCGTCAGCACCGACAGCGAAGCTCTATGGATAGCGCGGACGAATCGGTCCTGGGCCGGCATGCCAGCATTGACGGGTCGGTGGAATCCCGGGGTCATCGGAACTCCAGAACTCTCGGAGACGAGCCGCGATCACCCCGGTTGACACCTCACCAAGAGGCGTTGATCAAGGAGCTCGAATCGGTCAAAAACCGCAATGCCTGGTACGCATCCGAGCTGGCTTTGGCCAAGAAGGCCGGTTACACACCAAACCTAGCCAACGGTACCAATCTGGATGAGCAGGCGGTGGATACGTTTGCCGACGAGGATCGACCTTTGATCGAGGCATTCCTTGCCATGAGGGCAGAGTTGGCGAAGATGCAGGCAACCGTGGACCGACAAGCAGCGATCGCGTCTAAGCGCGTGGCCGAAGTTGAACATCAAAGAGATGTCGCCGTTAACGAAGCTGCCTATTCCCGGGCCAAGCTCGCTGCTCATGGTGGCAGCCAACGCGGTACGCCCCAGCCAGATAGACGCTCCCAAGACCAGGATGAGACCCTCTCCGACCGAAGCACCGAGATTAGCAGAAGACTTGCACTGGCTCTGGCCTCTCATAGCGAGGCTAAATCGAAGCTCGAGGTGATTACGAATGAACTTGACCAGGAGAAACGTGGCAGGGAATTGGCAGAAGAAACGTGCGAGGCCACGCGAAGAAGACTCGCCGAGCTCGAAATGCAGAACAACGCCATAGAGGTGGAAAGCTTGCGCGCCCAGCTCCACCAAGCGGAGGCCGCTGTTAGGGAAGAGTCGTTGTTGCGCGCCGATGCCGAGTCCGCTTTGAAGCAAGTGACTCTGGATAAGGAAGAGCTGTTGAAGAACCTCGAAGAATCTTCAATCCGCCTGGGTGACCTCGGCAACAATCTCGGTACCCTCCGAGAGGCAGTGAATGCCTCTACCGATAAATCAGCCCTCCTTGAAAGACAACTGGAAGAGGAACGTGAGCGCCGAGGGGGCTTGGAGAAGAAGCTGTTGCAGCTGAGGTCGGAACACGAAGAACAGACAACCGAGCTAGAGAATGTCAACCGTCGTCTGCGGGAAGCGGAGGAGCTGGCCGAGACGAGCGCGAGAGAGGCCGAAACTCACAAGAACGCCTTTTTGTCCGGCCTGGATCGCGCCTCGTCATTTGATTCGGACACATCCATGCGCTCGCTTGCGGACCAACGCGTATCTGCTCTCGAGGCTCAAGTGGAAAGGGCTAACAATTTGGCCAAGGCTAGTCACACGGCCGCGGATGATGCGGCGGATAAGCTTCGACGGGCGGAGGAGCGAATCGCTGGCTTAGAGGCATATCAGGAACAGGCCAGCAGAGAGGGCCTGCAACTCCGCAGGCAGCTCCAGACAGCCATGAAGGAGAGCCAGTCTTTTGCCGCCGACAACAGGGAGCTGAGGGCTCAGCTGGAGAATCACCAGCGCGAGTCGGGGGCATTGGCTATCCAACACGCCGCTCTCAAGGACCTCTTGGGAGAGCGCGGCGTTGGCTATCCTGACAACAGACGCTCTCCTCGACTCGACTCTCCTGGATCTCGTTTCGGAACCCCCGAACAAGGTCGGTTACGTGAGCTGGAGCAACAACTCTCGACCAGCATCAAGGCGCACGAAGATCTGAAGTCATCGTTCGAATCCCGTGAACAGGAGGCCGATCGTGCCTACAGAGAGAAGCTTGAGCAGCTGGAGAACGACTACCAATCGGCTGTTCACTATGTCAAGGGTACCGAGAAGATGTTGAAACGCATGAAGGACGAACTCAGCCGGTACAAGGCCCAGAACGCGAAACTGCAGTCCGAATTGGAGGCCGCACAAAATCAACTCCCAAGCGGAGAGTCAGAAGTACCAGCCGACTGGGAAGCCGAGCGCTCGCACCTCCAGCAGACCATCGAAGACCTGCATGAGGAGACGACATCTTCTATTACGATCCTCGAGGACCAAATCAGCCGGCTGAGAGCAGACCTTTCGGCCGCTGAAGCTGACAAGACCAAATCTCGCGGTGAGTTTGAGAGCATGCGACAAGAGCTCGTCGCCGCCGCGGAGAAGAGCCGTGCGGAATTGGAGCAACTCAAGCACGAGAACTCCCTGCTCGAGTCTCGCGCCACGGATGCCGAACAAAAGGTCACCATGCTTTTGGATCAGGTTGAAGCATCTGTCGGGCACTACCGCCGACAGTCGCAGCCCGGCCAAGGCATCAACGGTATCTCGCGCAGTCACAGCAATGCCTCGAGCAATACCATCAGCGGTGCGGGGAACCGGTCCAGAGCAAACAGCGCCGTGTCTCAAGAAGAGCCCTTCCCGGACAACCGTGGATCCATGGCCCTGGACTCCCTCGCCAACGAGCTGGAGACCCTGCGGAACCACTGGGAGAGCACCAACCGAAACTATCGGCTCAGTACTCAGTCCGACTTCGATCGGACGCCCACCAAAGAGACCGGGCTCAGCGATAGCTTGGCCGAGTGGAGGCGACGACTGGACGAAGAAGAAGCGAGAGCAAGTTCTCCGGAGAAGAGCAAGCCTCGGAACGCTGGCGAGGCACACACAGCGACCAACATGATATGAACAGCTCGAACGGTATGACTTGTCTAGATTCTATTGGAAGACGTGCCACGAAAGCCTGAATACACCTAGCAGTAGTTTTCGGTGCCCGTTGACGGTTACTACTGGGTCTACTGTTAAACGACTTACGGCGTTCTTCTATCTCAGCTTTTGGTTCCTCTATTTGTTATCTGTTTTTTCACTTCTTGACTCTGGGACAAGGGTTGGGCTTATCACATCCGTCCTTCCTGACCGCCTCAAATTGCGTTACCAAGAGAGAGCCTGGCTGTCATAAATGCGCTGGTTTGAAATGCCGTTGTTTTTTTTCTCTTCCTTTCTTTTCTCCCCATCTTTGATTCCCTTCACCTTCTTGTCTTCTTTTATACCCCTTCCTATTTATCATTCTCCTTTTCGTCGACATTCCTTCATCGGATCTGTACTATTACTCTACAATTTTATTTCATGAAGCCTCTGTCTAGATCTAGTCAATTGTTATATCCATGAAGCCGTCGAGGTCTCTCTTTTTTTGGGTCTCCTTTTTTCTTGTAGCTTGAGAGGCTCGGTCTAGGGTCGTATTGTTGGGGGAACGTTCAGTTTGACCCGATGAAGCAGGGAGCTGAATGGCCATGGAAGGAAGTAAGGGGTCTCCTGCTCTCGGACCATCGGTGATTTATGCAGGCGCGCAAACTCAGAAGGGCCTTGAGAGATTGAGTAATTTGTTTATTTGTGCCCCCCTGCCCGGCCGAATGCTTCTCAGTCGTGTCGCTGCTGGAGACCACTCACCACCTTAGGTACAGCAACTTGCATATAACGACATGCACCGTCATCTGTAAACGAGGAAGATGACAGTCGGAGAAGCAATCTGCCCAGGAAAAATCAGAAGAAGAAAAGCAAAGCGAAGAAAAGAAGCCGCCGGGATTGCCCATGAGAACCCCAGCCAGCGGTGAACGGAGCGAGGGGCAAAAATGAGGCATTTATAGTTGAACTGACCAGGATCTGGATTTGCTTTCCGAGTCGGAATGGGGCGAGAACCGGGGACGAATCACGGCGGGGGCCAGGCTGGTTGACGGGTGAGTTTACCGTATGACTGAATGACTGAATGACTGAATGACATGACTTCATGGCCTTGAGCTTGGGGTCTTTTTCTGACCGATTCGAGTGACCAAGATTTCTCAGGCCGGTGGTTTGATACCTTACCTAGTTTCATACGGTTTCTGCCCAAAAAGAATGCGTCGCAGCCTGTAATTTACGGCGGCGATACCGCTCGGACGGTCGTGACGGGGTCATCTGAGGCAATCAATCCATATCAATGTGCGTATCGACAAGTAACACCATCGCTCCTGGCAAGTCGCAGATGTACTCCGTCAAGGCCCCGAGGAATGTTCCATGGGGCATCTGGAAGCCGGTCCACGGGGTCATCCACGGCGATTTCATCATCCTCCCTAAGTCCACGTACCACCGTCCATGTGGTCGATCATCCCGACTCTTTATGGCAATGACCATGACCGGTTTGTCGCCCAACGTTACATCCGTCGATTCCACTAACTTAGACAAAGGTAGATAGATAGGTGCATACCCAAAAGCTGCATCGCCCTCTGGCCCCCTACGGTAAGGTTCTGCTGCAGATCCCGAACCATCCATCTCCTTTGGGATGCTAGTCTGAAGACCAGGCGGTTCAGAATTTAGTCCAGAGGAGTGCATTGGCATTGGCATTGGCATTGATTGCCTGTCAACGAGATGTGGACGCAAATCAATGGACTGCGAGAGTGGGCCTTTACTGGCTCGGGTTTAGCCTGGCGGTTTGGGATGCTCATTAATATTGCTCGGAGGTTCAGAATCGACTACGACGTACTAAGAATAACTCCGCCATAGTTACATTGGTTTCCATTATCATGTCCTGTGCCTTACTGTCCCTAGGCCCTGGAATCCTAGATTGATGAAACTGGAGGGACTAAGAGCGACGGATCCGGACCGGACTGGACTGGACTGCAGGCGTGAACACCAGATAAGCAATCCACTCATTCATTATTATTCCCCTCTCAAAGGGAATCCCCGGCGCGCCCTTTCACTGACGAGGAGATCTCCCTTTCTGGCTTCACACCGACTTCCAGCCTTTCAGCTGGAGTTATCCGTAGGTAATTAAATTTTCCTGCGACGGATACTCCCTTTGACGCCAATTGCCACAGAGACACAATGGAATCCTCCTTGTAAATTCATTTAATTCATAATTTAACCCATTTCTGAAGAAAAGTCCATCCAATCCAATCAAAAACAAAACACGATGCTCTGAACTGCCAGAATGCTAAGCGCCAGAATAATACCGCATGATAGATAAAAATAACAAGGACACACGCTGACCGCCAACCCCAGCGGCCCCGATCACTGGTCTTTCCCGTTTCTTTACCCGCTCCCCCTCTCGCCCAGTCTTTCCCTTCTCTCTCTCTCTTTTCGATCCTTCTCTTTTCTTTCTCTTCTCCTCTTCCTCCCTCTCTCCTCTTCATATCTCCTCCTCCCGATAATCAAGGCTCTGCCCTTGATTTTCCTTGGATACGACCTCTCTTTCTAACTCCTCCGTTAGTACAGTCGTCTGGTCTTTCCCGCCCGTGTTTTCCCCTCTGACCGTCGTTCGTTTCTAGGTCGGTCGCTTTCCCTCCGTTTTTCTCTCCGCCTTTTTTGCCTTGCCGGTCGGGCCCTTACGGTCGGTCGGAGTCCCCCAACAGTCGACATCACTGCTATCTCACCATTTTCACCCCCTCCTTGACAAGGTTAGTTCGCTGCTGTCTCCATCCTTCATCTTCCCTCCTCGTACCCTACTGCCTGGAGCACGTAACGCCTCCATTGTCGCTTCCTGGCTGGGAGAGTTACGTGTTACTCCGGCTACACGGTTGAGGCTCCCTGCTGTAACCTACACACCCCCCCCCCCCCAGCCTCACCAGGCTCTTCCCTCTGCCAAGTAAGCCCAACTACGCGCCGAAGGCTGAGCCTGCATCGTGATCGGTGTGGCTTTCACCTCCTCACCCAACCTCACCCAGCATCCGCGTGATCGTCTGCCTTGTTCCTTTTAAAATCCTGTCTTTATATGTCCTTGGCTCCGTTTCTCCTTTTTGTCCTATATTTTCTCATTTCTCGGTTCGGTGACTGATACGTTTGGCTGCAACAGACTGAATCACCGTCGACTCACGGCACGCTAGCTGTGAAACTTCAATCGACATGACGACCATGGTATGCTCTTTCCCGGTAACTACCGCAAGCAAAGGCGTGGCTGACAGATTTCTTCCAGGATCTGCGTGTTGGTAACAAGTACCGGATTGGCCGCAAGATTGGAAGTGGTAGTTTCGGTGATATCTACCTTGGTATGTGATGGTTGCCTGTGGCATGATCTCGATGGAATACAGTATCTAACCGTGACCAGGCACCAACATCATTTCGGGCGAGGAAATCGCTATCAAGCTCGAGAGCGTCAAGGCCAAGCACCCGCAGCTCGAGTATGAGGCTCGCGTCTACAAGTCCCTTGCGGGCGGCGTTGGCATCCCATTCGTCCGCTGGTTTGGTACCGAATGTGATTACAATGCCATGGTGATTGATCTTCTGGGACCCAGTCTGGAAGATCTCTTCAACTTCTGCAACCGCAAGTTCTCGCTGAAAACCGTCCTGCTTCTGGCGGACCAGCTCATCTCTCGCATCGAGTACATTCATGCCAAATCCTTCATTCACCGTGATATCAAGCCGGACAATTTCCTGATGGGTATCGGTAAGCGTGGAAATCAAGTCAACGTGATTGATTTCGGTCTGGCCAAGAAGTACCGGGACCCCAAGACTCACTTCCACATCCCCTACCGCGAGAACAAGAACCTTACCGGCACAGCCCGTTATGCCAGTATTAACACCCACTTGGGCGTTGAGCAGTCCCGCCGTGATGATATGGAGTCCCTTGGTTATGTCATGCTCTACTTCTGCCGCGGCACCCTCCCCTGGCAGGGACTGAAGGCGGCCACCAAGAAGCAGAAGTACGACCGCATCATGGAGAAGAAGATGACCACCCCCACCGAAGTCCTCTGCCGTGGATTCCCCAACGAATTCTCCATCTACCTCAACTACACCCGTTCCCTCCGTTTCGATGACAAGCCCGACTACTCGTACCTGCGCAAGATCTTCCGTGATCTGTTCGTCCGCGAATCCTTCCAGTACGACTACGTGTTCGACTGGACCGTTTACAAGTACCAGAAGAACGCTGCCATGATCGTGGACGCCAGCAACAAGAAGGACAAGGAGGCCGAGGAACAGCAGCGCCGCCAGGGCGTGGCGGGTGCCCCCATGGGCACACCCGGCGCTGCCGCCAAACCCGGCGGTATCTCGAACCCGCGTCGCAAGGTCCTCGATCGCAACCTTGACAACACTCCGGACACCAACCGTGCCGTGGGAGGGAGTGATAGGATGTGAGTATCTGAAACCTAGGTTCCGTGTAGGGAACCCCTTTCCTCTGCGTTTGGTACTTTACCGTGATTCCCCCGCACGTAGAGGGCAACTGAAAGTCTAGAATCTGACTAATCTCATAGTCTTCGGCGTTAGGCTGCGTTCTGCTTCCAAGGTTGCTTCAGGTGCTTATGGCCCTGCCGGTAGCCGCGCGAAGCGGGACGATGGGTACGGTGCTCAGTGGTACTAATCATGCAGCATGGCAGTGGGGCTTGGCTTTTATCTTTCCATTGATTTTCAAGTTGAGCTTCCTACGTGTTGGCATCACTTCATCTGAGGAATCCCGGGAACATCGTGATACTGGTGAACCTTTTCTGCTACTTGCAGCACCACCTTTCGGACTTTTATCTCGCCATGGGTCTCCACTCTTTTTTTTATTTCCTTATTTTCTTTTCTTGCACTCTCCCCGTTAGCCCGTTAACCCCGTTCTCGATCGTTTTCCGGTCTCAGCCGTTTCGATCTGCTGCGTTTTGTTGTCCACGTTCATCCTGCACACCTCTCGACCAATCTGGCTCTCTCTCTCTCTCCATTAAGAGAAGATTCCTGATTTTTCGGCCCTTCCTCCGATCTTCTACGATCGTCTTTTTTTTTACCTCTTACATGGAAGGGTTAGGTAGCAGCCTCAAAACGCACCAACTGGCTATCTTATGTCTCGGCCTCCCGTGTTCTAATGGTTCTTCGGATTATCATTCGAAGTGATTCTCTTATTGTTGCCTACATCGACCGGGAAGGCCAGACGGAAGGAGATGCAGAATGAAACCATCGGTCGAGTTGCTATCTTCCTGTTGACTACGGTCCCAGAAGAGCCTCGAATATCGCATCGGCAATTTCATTAACAAAATCTTTCCTTTTCCTCCCCCTGTTTTGAGTTGACTGATGTTTCTCCCCCGCTGCATTTTCTTATGGCTGTTTCTTTTGCCTTGCTTTGTTTTGTTTTTCTTTCCATGTTCTCAGACTGGCATTCTCTTTTTATGGACGCATCATTGGGGATAGACGAGTATGACGGGATGATCTGTGATGAGCTGGAGACGATGATATTTTCAGATGGTCAAGGCTATGGCTGTTGTCTTGCAAGGAAATGCCGTATGGAGAACGGATGATACGGGTCCATGGGACAACACGCGGTGGATTGGCGCAACGAAGGCAACGTCTCGAGTGGGCATTTGGCGACGGACTATGGCTAGGGTCGCTTCCGGGGTGGTATTGCGTCAATTAAAGTTGTGTCTTGCTGTTTTTCTCCCTGTCCTGCACTGTCTCTTCTGTATCGAATCTCATCTCTACATGTGAAGCCAAACCAAAATTGCGGTTATACCGGGACCCCAATCCATCTAGTCGTAGTCGTAGCCGTAGTGGAGATGGCGTCTAGACTCGAATGGCGGGTCTGCCCGCACGGCGTGACTAACAACAGTCTTCAGGATGGACCAACCAACGGCGCTTCCACCCGTCCTCGACCTTAATGAAATGATTAAATCCTGCCTTCCCCGTGAATCCATCCTTCTTCCATTTCCCTTTCCCCTGTGCCTTCTATCTGCCGCACCTACCCCCTGTTTAGTTTCTTCCACGACACAAATCCACAGATGGATTATTCATACTACACCGGTCATCAACCCCAGCCCTTCCCCATCTACGGCCTCCCCGCCAGTCTGCCCACGCCTGAGCAGCACCAATCCGCCCCCCGGCCGGAGCATCTTCAGGACTCCTTCAACTCTCTGGTATACATTCCCACCGACCCTGCTGGGGTTTCGCTTGCTAATTCGGGCATGGAAAGCAAAACTACCAATCTTTCGACCCCTCATTTCGCTTCCAAAATCCCGCCGGCCAGTCTTTTATTCCCCCGCCACATTCTCCGCCCGAGTCGTTCTCCAAACATTCTGTTTCCAGCAATGAACTCCACAACAACACGGAACCAACCTCCGTGGACGGTGGTGATGATCGCCTCGGAGATTCAACTTTAGGGAGGAGCAGCAGTGAAGAAAAGGAAGGCACAACGCCGGCGCAAACGAAGCGGAAGGCGCAAAATCGCGCGGCGTACGTTTCCCCCCCCCCCCTATCCTACGCCTCTCCGTTGTCTGAGACGTTGAATAGTCTGTGTGAGGCGAAGTTCTAACTACTCGACATAATATAGACAGCGCGCATTTCGAGAGCGAAAAGAGCGACATGTACGAGACCTAGAGGAGAAGGTCAACAGTCTAGAAGAGGAGTCCAACTCCCTACTAGCCGACAACGAGCGGCTGAAGCGCGAGTTGGCGAAATTTACGACCGAAAATGAGATTCTCCGAGCGACCTCCAGCTCCCTCGGTCGATCAAGAAATCAGCCAGACTCGGAACCCACCACGACGGGACCTCTCAGATACTCGCCGACGGATTTCTACTCCAACGTCGTCCCCAACGGCGAACCGATCCGTCGCCATCGGGTCTTGGTCTGCAATGAAACCGGCGAGAAGTTGCTTGACGTCAGCACGACCTGGGAATTCATGCAAAACCATGAGCTGTTCAAGCAAGGGCTCGTCGATATCACGCAGGTCGCTGAGAATCTCAAGGGTCTGGCCCAATGCGATGGACAGGGACCTGCTTTCCGAGAGAGCCATGTGCGCAAGGCGATCGAGGATAGTGCGGCGGGTGACAATGATGGATTGCTTTGAGATGTCTACCATCATATGCCGTAGCTCTACGATGTGACGTTTTGTGTTATTTTCTTTTTCTGTATCTGTTCCTGTTTCTTACATACGCGATTATTTCTGGCTGCGAGGCGCTTCGTTGATGGATATATTAGGATTTATTGTTATTTTTTTTTGGCATCGATGGTTGGAGCTCTGTGCCTTTGGGTCCTCGAGCTGTTGGGTAAATGATAACGGGCTACTCTGAACTGGCCCTGGAGTCAATGGAGATATGGGAGCATGCTGGACCGTCCGCGATATTTTTTTTCACATATTTTTGTTTGGAAAGATTGTTTGATTGTCATATTAGTACGTACATATACGATTTAGCTGCATGATTTGCCCTTAAAGCTGCCGCAGAGCTATTGAAAAGGTTGTATATACCATGGATTTCACGTATGCCACCTGAGCTTTGGATAAGCCAGATCTTCTAGAGCAGATACTGTGCAATATTTCCTGTCTAACCTAGAACACAGCCAAGATAGAGCATATCAAGTAGAGCAAGTGGACATCTATTTCGACAAGTCACCGATCTCCAGGATCATAGTCATGGCATTTCATAAATCGACAATTATTTTTCTGTTAGAATTCTTCAATCCCAGTCGTCGTCATCATCATCATCATCATCGTTCTTCACCTGAGATGATTTGATCTTGGTCGGCCGTTCCTCATCTGACGAATCCGACCGCTTTTTTAACCGAATGTCGCTCTCTTTGATGGCACCGAGGTCTAGAAGCATCCTCTCGAGATCTAAAGACGACATTATGAGCATGATCCGCGACTCGAATCCTCCAGATTCTAGAGGATGGGCAAGGAAGAAAAGGATCTTACCTTCAAGCTTGGTTCGGGGACCATTGAATTCTCTCAGCGTGATGATCTGTCTCCGAATCTCACCATCCTTGTACACCAAGATCGTCGGCGTGTTCTTATCCGGATATCCTTCGATGCACATGTTCCCCCGGATCTGACAGAACTTGACGTCGCCGTACTTGGCAGCCAGTTGGCGCCACAACTCCGTCAGAACCCGCGACTCGACATTTCCATCCGTGGACGAGGTCAGGTGTACCAGGACGAAATATTTCGCCGACGCATCGGTCACTTCGCGGCCGTAGTCGACCTTCTGGATGGGGTATACTTGGTTGTGGACGCTGGTTTGTTGGAGGGTCGAGAGCTCTGCTAGGCGTTTCTTGCTGCATTGGGGGTTAGCAATTGGGCGCGGTATGCATGTTGGTTGCTTGTCCTCGTACCGATATTGTTCGAGGAATTCTTCGTCTTCCTCGTCTTCCAGCTCGTCTAGTTCGTCTATGTCTTTATCTTCGAGGCGGTTTTCGTATGCTTTCTTTTCGGCTTCGACGAGGGCTTCTTGGATCAGAGGTTCGGGGTCTTGAGGCTTCTCTGGAATAACGCCGTGCTTGCGCAGAATGTCGTTCCTGTCATAGTGGTGGAGACGTGAGTATGCTAGATGTAACTATAAAGTTCGGAGGGGGGGAATGAGGGAAGTCGGACCATTCGGTGTCCTCGTTGGGATTGACTTCGACCTGCATGATGAGGAGAGTGTTGCCAATGCGGTCGCAACGGCTGTACAGGAAACGGACAATATATATAGTCGACTACCAAGGCAGCCTAGCAGTCAAGCACAATCAATGCGGGCATTACGTACGGGCAAATAAGAAACGCCCGCATGTTTGCAGCATTTGCCTGCGGTCTCCAGCCACAGCTCACGTGCAGCCGTGGCGGTGCCGCCCACCGCCCAACCTGAGGCCACCTGGAGATTCCCATGTTGGATGGAGCAGCTCCTCCGACGCCCTGGCAAAACATCCATTCATTCGTCTTCGGGGCTACAGTGTCAACCCCCCCCCCCTCTCCCTCTTCTCCCGCTCCCGCCGTCCCCGGTCACCCTCTCTTCTGTCTCCTACTCGCTCGTTCCTCTGAAGATAATGAGGGCGCGGTGAATCGTCTGCTTGCCTACGCACACACACCGCCTGCACAGTCGACTTGCCTACTTCGACTAAACCATAATACTTGACCCGCCCTTATTCGCCCATTGACTCCCCGACGTCACTTACTCGGGGTCAGACGCTGAGATCGAGAGAGCCTCTGCCTGCTGCAATTCCTGCAGCCCGTCATTATGAGCTATATCAAGAAAGATGAGGACGCCGACCAGACTATGATCAAGCTGGATCGCACCTCCGTGTTCCAAGATGGTAAGGGAAAACAGGTCCAAATTCTCCTCGTCTTGCACCCCTGAAGCCAGGTACCTGGGACACACCCCGCTAACTTTTCCGTGTCTTTTCGTCTATCCGTATAGCGCGATTGTTCAATACCTCGCCAATCTCCCCCCGACAATGTCGTACCCTCCTGACCAAGATCGCGGTGCTCCTGTTCACCGGGGAGCAATTCCCCACGAACGAGGCCACCACCCTCTTCTTCGGTATCTCGAAATTGTTCCAGAACAAGGATCCCTCGTTGCGACAGATGGTCTATCTTATCCTGAAGGAGCTGGCAAACACCGCAGAGGATGTGATCATGTCGACCAGTATCATCATGAAGGACACCGCGGTCGGTAGTGACGTTGTCTACCGAGCGAATGCCATCCGTGCCCTGTGCCGCATTATCGATGTAAGCGCTTCCGCTGGCTTGTCTATCTATGTCTCTTGTGTTGAGCCGAAGGACTAACCGTGGAACTTTTTGAAAAGGGCACTACGGTACAAGGAATTGAGCGATTGATCAAGACCGCCATTGTCGACAAGACGCCGTCTGTTTCCTCCGCCGCGCTGGTCTCGTCCTATCACCTCCTTCCTGTCGCCCGGGATGTGGTCCGCAGATGGCAGAGTGAGACGCAGGAAGCCGCTTCGTCTTCGAAGCAGTCGACCGGTTTCCTTGGTTTCGGTGGCAGCTCCCAGGCTCATGCCATCTCCCAGTCCAATTTCATGACCCAGTACCACGCTATTGGCCTCCTGTACCAGATGCGCTCGCACGACCGGATGGCTTTGGTGAAGATGGTCCAACAATATGGCGCTGCCGGTGTTGTGAAGAGCCCCGCTGCGCTGGTTCTGCTGGTTCGGTTAGCGGCCAAGCTGGCCGAGGAAGACCCGGGTTTGAGGAAGCCCATGATGCAGATGCTTGATGGCTGGCTCCGGCACAAGCACGAGATGGTCAACTTCGAAGCGGCAAAGGCCATCTGCGACATGCGCGACGTTAGCGACGCCGAGGCCTCCCAGGCGGTCCATGTCCTGCAGCTGTTCCTGTCCTCTCCCCGGTCAATCACCAAGTTTGCGGCCATCCGTATCCTCCATAACTTTGCCAGCTTCAAGCCCCACGTGGTGAATGTATGCAATCCCGACATCGAGTCGTTGATCTCGAATTCCAACCGTTCCATTGCCACGTTTGCGATCACCACCCTGCTCAAGACGGGTAACGAGGCCAGCGTCGACCGCCTGATGAAGCAGATCTCTGGCTTCATGGCCGATATCACGGATGAGTTCAAGATCACCATCGTGGAGGCGATCCGGACGCTCTGCTTGAAGTTCCCCAGCAAGCAGGCCGGCATGTTGGCGTTCCTCAGTGGAATCCTGCGGGATGAGGGTGGCTACGAGTTCAAGCGTAGCGTTGTTGAGAGCATGTTTGATCTGATCAAGTTTGTTCCTGATAGCAAGGAAGATGGTAAGTTTCTGTTTTTCTTCTTCATTGTGTAAATCAGGGGGGAAGATCTAACCAATATTTAGCGCTTGCCCATCTCTGCGAGTTCATCGAAGACTGCGAATTCACGAAGCTCTCCGTCCGAGTCCTGCACCTTCTCGGTGTGGAAGGCCCGAAGACGTCGCATCCCACCAAGTATATCCGTTATATCTATAACCGAGTGGTTCTGGAAAACGCCATTGTTCGGGCTGCCGCTGTCACGGCTTTGGCTAAGTTTGGTGTGGGACAGAAGGACCCCGAAGTCAAGTCTAGTGTCTCTGTTCTTCTCACTCGCTGTCTGGATGATACCGATGACGAGGTTCGTGATCGTGCTGCCCTCAACCTCCGGTTGATGTCTGAGGAGGATGAGGCCGCGTCCGTGTTCATCAAGAACGGTAGGCTATCCACGTTTCAATATCCATTGGTTGGGATTGTTTGCTGATCTGGCCAGATTCCATGTACTCGCTCTCGACCTTTGAACACCAGCTCGTCATGTACGTGACGTCGAACGACAAACAAACATTCGCCGCCGCATTCGACGTCGCTACGGTCCCAGTCGTCACGCAGGAACAGGCCCTGGCCGAAGAACGCACCAAGAAGCTCACGACCGCAACGCCCACGCTCAAGGCCCCGTCGACCGGGCCGCCCAAGGGCAAGGCCAACGGTGTGGCCGAGGCTGCTACCGCCGCTGCTACTCAGAAGTACGCCGAGCAGCTCATGCAGATCCCCGAGCTCAAGGAGTACGGAACGCTGCTCAAGTCCTCTGTCCCTGTCGAACTTACCGAGAGCGAAACGGAATACGTTGTCACGGCGGTCAAGCACGTCTTCAAGGAGCACATTGTCATCCAGTACGATATCAAGAATACCCTTCCCGATACTGTGCTGGAGGATGTAACCATCGTCGCGGCGCCGTCCGAGGAGGAGATTCTGGAAGAGGAATTCATCGTCCCTGCTCCCAAGCTTGCCACCAACGAGCCCGGCATCGTGTATGTCACGTTCAAGAAGCTTGCTGGCGAGAACAGCGTGGCTGTCACCTCGTTTACGAACGTCTTGAAATTCACCAGCAAGGAAATCGACCCGACGACTGGCGAGCCCGAGGAGGGTGGATACGAGGACGAGTACCAGGTGGAGGACTTGGAACTTACGGGCAGCGACTATGTCATTCCTACATTCGCCGGCAGCTTTGACCACGTTTGGGAACAGACCGGTGCCAACGGAGAGGAAGAGAGCGAGACCTTGCAACTTAGCAACATGAAGGGTATTTCGGGTATGTTGCTCAAATCAAGCATTGTATTGACTCGATCATCAATACTAACCTTACCATAGATGCCACGGAACAGCTCATCTCCACACTCTCGCTGCAGCCCCTCGAAGGCACCGACGTGGCACTCAGCAACAGCACCCACACCCTCAAGCTCTTCGGCAAGACCGTCTCGGGCGGCCGCGTGGCAGCCCTGATCAAGATGGCTTTCTCCAGCAAGACCGGCGTGACGACGAAGATCACCGTCCGGGCCGAAGAAGAAGGCGTCGCGCCCGCCGTGATCGCTTCCCTGACTTGATAGATATGGGGTTTATGTGGCTGTAAAGTTGTAAATTGTAATGAGAAAGGGAGGACCGTGTTTCTTGGGGGCGCATTTTACCATGACGAGTCCTGCATTATGAGAAATCGGACTTGTTTTCCTTGCTTTACTCTTCTTCTTTTTTTATCTTATCTCCTGTTTCCCCCTCTTTTCTTTTTCTTTTTGCCCGTTTATAATGCAGGTGTCGAGCTAGATGCGATGAATATTTTTTTGTAGGCGTCCAAACTCATTATTTATTCATTTGGTTCATTCTCTTCTCTTTTTCTTTTCCTTGACATTTGGCATTGATCATACTGATCTCCCTCCTTTTTCTTCTTCCTCTGGTTCGTCATGGTTGCATCCTTTCCTCCCCCCCCCCTCCTTTTGTGTTCCTCTATTCACATATATCTATATTTTCTCGCTCTCTAGTCACGTCGAGTCGCTGCTGCTATCCCAGGAGGCTGGTAGGAGCGTTCTCCAACTGCTTGGGTGAGTTTTAGGGGGTATGTAGTTGTTAAAAGCGATTTTTGTTTAACCTCCGTCTCTGCATCTTACGAGCGATATAGAATCTGTTACGTAGGGAATTAGTCTTCTTGCTTCAGGAAATGTATCTTCTGGCTTTACAGATACTAGTATTGTTGAATCAGAAAGGGTACGTTGATGGATAGTAGAACAAGGAATTCGACATGTCTTCGTTATATCATCACCGCGTACAGATATATGTATGTATTTATATACAACATCAAGATCATCACATGAGAGCATCAGCATCATCCTTCAATCAAATATAATACACCCCCATGAGTAAATCCTCCTTCCCCTCCCCACTTTCCCCCATCGCATCCCATTTCTCAACCAACCGTCTCAGCAAGATCTCATCGACCTCCTCATCCTCCAGCACCCGCTGCTCAGTACAGAACCTCTCCAAGAACCCGACAGCTCTTAGATTCCGTAACCCGCAATCCAGCGCGCGGATCAGCGCCTCCGTCGAAAACACCAAGTTCGGATCTACACTCGGATGCGAGAACTCCAACACCTCCAGCGCCACCGGCGGAGACATGTGGCACAGGATCTCGAAGAAGGTATCGTCGACCAAGTCGCCCGGGATGCTGAGGGAGGTGAGATGCGGCAGGAAGGGCAAAATGGCGTTGAGCGATTCCGGCTGCAGGCCGCGGTTTGCGCCGGAGATGCTGAGTCGCTGCAGGCTGTGCGCGAGCTGCGGGCTGCTGAGCAGGCTGCCCAGGGCGCTGACGGAGAGGTCGGCGCAGTTTTTGAGCGTGAGGCGGGTGAGGGACGGGGGCCAGGTGAAGGTCGGGATCGCGATCGGGTCGAAGCGCCCGCTGAGCTGGAGGCGCGTGAGTCGCGGTGGCCAGGGGATCGAGGGGCAGGGGGGTTCGCTCTCGCGGGAGGTGAGGATGGTGGAGTGTGGGAGGCGCAGGGTGGTGAGCTTGCGGTGGCCGCTGAGAGCGCGTTTGAGGTTCGGGAAGGGGATGGGGTCCCCGACGAGTGAGAGGTCAAGGTAGCGGAGGTTGGTGCATTTGGAGAGAGCGGGGAGACTGTTTATTCTGGAGGGATAGCAAGTTGGGTTAGTGATTAATTGAAACGGGGGATGGCCACTCTTGCAGGAAGGAGATAAGGGAGACGTACGAGAAGGACACCTTCGGTGCAATGAAGATTTCCAGATTCTCCTTGACGCGACCTAGCAGTCGCGCAGTCAGACTGTTCGAACTGTGATGCACAAGACCGCTTAGATCCAGTCGATGGACCAGACTGCCTAAGTGTAGCTTGCTCCTCCGCACCCCGATCGGGGGACAGATGGTATCCGTGAATCTCCCGAAGGCCCTCCCGCTGCCGAAATGAGGCTTCTCGTATAACGGGGCGATCGCTACCGAATACCACTGTCGGGAGACCAAGCAGACAGCATGGAGGGTCTTTTGGCGGCAGGATTCATCGGCAACGATGAAGGCGACGATTTGGAGGACGATTTCAGTAGGGAGATATGTTTTTCGAGAGGCATGCATTATTGGGGGCATTTGACCTGTCGAGTGCCATGATAAAGCGATTTCAGAGTCGTGGGAAGGGGGGGGGGGGGGAAGAAAGTGGAAAGCCGCAGAGGAAGAAAGGTGGACGGATAAGAAAAAGGACGGTGGAGTTGGAAGATTCGATTGATAGTATGGAATGATATCATGTGGCCGCCCGATTATTTATATCTTCGGGGAAGCTCTCTGATCTTCCTCTCTGTCCTTAGCTTATCTGGTCTCTCCCCCACCACCCCCGTTTGTTGTTTAGACTCTTTCATCCGCCCTTTTTTGTGTCGGATTATTTCCTTGTAAATAAGCATGAGGCCTCAAGGGCTTTGGAGGTCTTTTGGCCTCGTCCAGCGCGCATACACTCGTTCTTTTCTAGAGACTGGCTCGGGTCGCCGATCCTTCCAGACAGCCAGTTCCTCGCCGCGAGTCCCCGACTTTGCGTTTGCCTTTGAGTGAGTACATAAGGGAATTGACTTGGTACAATCAATTAGATTCATAAGTGATACATAACTGATCGTCCCACCCAGCATTGACGGCGTGCTGCTGCGATCTTCCAAACCCATTCCCGGAGCGGCCGAGTCGTTGGCCCTCCTCAAGGACCAAGGAATCCCCTTCATTCTCTTGACCAACGGAGGCGGGAAACACGAATCGGAACGAGTTGCGGAGATCAGCGAGAAGCTCCAAGTGCCACTGGATCCCTCGGTGATCATCCAGAGCCACTCCCCCTTCGCAGAGCTCGTGCGGGGACCGGATGAGGAGAGCGCTCTGGAGAACAAATGCGTGCTGGTAGTGGGAGGTGAGGGCGATCGCTGTCGCCAGGTCGCAGAGCAGTAAGCCTTTCCCCCTTCTTCTGCCCTGCTATATATACAACCCCCCCCCCAATTAACCAACGAGTCTAGATACGGGTTCAAGAACGTGGTCACCCCCGGCGACATCTATATGGCCAACCCGGCCATCTGGCCGCTCTCCAAGGTATTCCGCAGCTACTACGAAGGATTCGCACGGCCTCTCCCACCATTCAGCCCCCGCGACCCCAACAACCCAACCAAGGGCCTCAAGATCGACGCCATCTTCGTCTACAACGACCCGCGCGACTGGGCCCTCGACGCCCAAATCATCCTGGACGTCCTGCTCTCGTCCCAGGGCGTGCTCGGCACGGTCTCCGAGAAGAACGGCCGCACGGATCTCCCGAACAGAGGATACCTCCAGGACGGCCAGCCGCGTCTCTACTACTCCAACCCGGATCTGGTCTGGGCTGCGGCATACCATCTCCCGCGTCTCGGCCAGGGCGGGTTCCGCGAGGCGCTGGACGGCACCTGGGCTGCTCTCACGGGTGGGCCTAGCAAAGGGGCCGAGCTCAAGAAGACGATCATCGGAAAACCGTACCAGGGGACGTATGAATTCGCGGAGAACCAGCTACTACGGAACCGTTCGCGCGTGTTCGGCGCCGATATTCAGCAGCCGCTGCGTAATGTTTATATGGTGGGCGATAACCCGGAATCTGATATCCAGGGGGCCAACACATATCGAAGCGCACACGGTAGCCAGTGGCATTCGCTACTCGTGCGAACTGGAGTCTATAGCGGAGGAGAGCCGACGTGGACACCCAAGTCTGTTGTGGACGATGTACAGAAGGCTGTGGAGTATGGGCTAAAGAAGTCTCAGTGGTAAATACCCGAGGATCTTGGATATTTATGAACTGGCGAGTTGTGTTTCGTACGGGAGGAGCATAAACTTGGCGCCTTCTTTTTATTGTTGAAGACAGTACATAGTGAGATACCAAATCAGTTTGTTACGTGATCTTCTATTAATACATGCTTTCCCTCCCAATCATCTCCTGTTTTGCCATTGCGTGCACTTGTATTTGGATAGAACAGTGCGAGGCCCCACCGGCGGTCACAGCGAAATTTCTCCAGTGTCCCACGGGTGAACAAGAATTTGGGGATTATTGGGATCAGGGTCATCTGGAAGAACGAGATCCGTCCGTTCGTTCCTTAGTACTCCGCAGATGAGTCGATATACCAACCTTGCAGAACTTGCTTGGGCATATTGGACTACAAGCTCCGATCCACTTTGGCATTTGATTAGCAAAGCTTTGAAATCTGGAGGATGTGGTGTACCTACCGAAGCGTACTTGTATCCCTTAGGCAGTACCCGTGTGTGCCACGATCACTGTTTGCAGCAGCAAGCAAGACTCGAGCAGCCATTTTTTCGTGCCGACATGACAGAGTATGTGCCTTGTGCGAAAGCCTACGGGCGAGAGAGAAGTGTTGATAGAGGTTTGAGTGTCTCAGGATACCTGGACAAGCCATGTTGACAATCACCCCGGGAGTGTCGTTTATGGGTTGTATCTGGGCATAATAAGAGACAAAGAGGGTTATGAACAGCTTCGTGAGATAAAACTGATGAGTAGAATCCCATGTATCCCTGTTGCCAAGGTGGTCACGCAGGGCGTCAGGGGCGCCCGGGAGTATCCTTCCGTATCCGTTGCACATCCCGGAACAAGTGACAAATGTAACAAGAGAATGGTTGGTCCTGTGTTCTGCACTCAGGAGAAGCAAGGGCAAAAGGGCCATAAATATCAAGCATTGCGAGTAGCAGTTCACTATGCCATCGTATGTTAATTCCCAATGGAAGCATGAAGAACCAAGCGAAAACCCTGAGTTGGTACACATACCCTGCATCATCCGCTCGGTAGATATTGTCCTGTTATTTTGTATAACCTCCCTCGAGTAGAAATCACGCTCAAAGCTTGCCGCGTTGAAAAGAAGCACGTCTATCCAGGGATGCTCTTTGCTTGTGTGGCAAAAATCTATAAATTCTCTCACTGCGTTAGGATCGCTGAGATCAAGCCGCTTAACTGTGACGGCGCAAGTGAGATTGTCGTCAGACGCTACATAATCAGTGAGCTCCCTTGAGAGAGATTGAAGGCTGTCTTCATTGTCACCGGTGAGAAGGATGCTCCCAGCGCCATACTCAACGAATTTGCGGGCTGTTTCTCTCCCCAGTGCGCCAGCAGCCCCTATGATAACAACGGCCTTCTCGGAAAAGACCATCCCATTCGGAGGGTTGGGCACATGATTATTTCCATAGCCTGGAATTAAAGAATAAGCACGCTGCTTTGCATCCTTCCAACCAGCTTTGATTTTGTTCATATCTACCAGAGAACACGAACGTAGATGTTCAAGGGAAGGTAACGAATGGCATCGAAAAAGGTGCAAACAAAAAAGTAGAATACAGAATACACAATATAGAAGAGAGTGATGTTTCACGATAGTGGGATGGCTATGATGGAGCTTGATTGGTTCCGTTTATGCTTCATTGTTATAGGTTCTCTGGTTAGGTCGGCCCTGGTCGGCCAAGCTCCTTCCCCCAGTAATCTGCTGCCATGGTGGATAGGCTCTTTCCCTGCAGCGATGAGCATGGGTGGAAGGAAGGTGACGGGGGGCTGAAGAGTGGTAGGAGAGAAAGCAGGGAGGGAGGAGGAAGGAGGAGGAAGGAGGAGGAAGGAGGATGAAGACACTCATAATCTATAGTTCACAGACCGAAGAGACTAATCTATTCTGGGACGATGGCGGCCCCAGGCAGCCGCCAGTCAGGTGACCGGACACCCCTCTTAGGGCTTAGGGCTGGATGAAGGCCATGCGGCGGGGAATCAATCAGTGACTCGAAAGCTGGAGCTGCTTCCTCGTCATCTGGTGCTCTTTGTCGCCTTTCCACTTCCAGACCTCCCATCGATCTTACGGCTCCTCATTCTACACAATGGCGGACTCCGAATTGCCCTCTCGCCCCAAGCCTGAAGAGACTCAGAATGCCGCTGCCCCCGCTGAGGAGGGTGCCGACGGCAAGATGAGCAAGAGTGCGCTGAAGAAAGCTGCGAAGGACAAGGCCAAGGCCGAGAAGGCTGCTGCTCGAGCTGCCCAGGAGAAGGCCCAGGCTGCCGCTGCCGATGCCAACGATACCGCCAAGGGTCTGTACGGCGATATGCCCGAGTCCGAAGGCGTGCTGCCCACGACGCGGTTCACCAGCATCACCGACGACCACTACGAGAAGGAGATCACCGTCGTGGCCCGTGTGGATAATGCCCGTGTGCAAAGTGCTAAGCTGGCATTCCTGATGCTGAGACAACAGGGCCTGAAGGTGCAGGCGGTCATTGCCGCCGCAGAGCCCATTTCCCGGCAGATGGTGAAGTATACTGGGGGTTTGAACGTCAACTCCATTGTCCAGGTCACCGGTCTCGTCAAGAAGCCCGAAATTCCGATCAACTCCGCCTCCCTCAGCAACCTTGAAATCCACATCCGCAAAGTCTACACCATCTCCCAAGCGCAACAACAGCTGCCTATGCAGGTCAAGGATGCCGAGCGCCCGCCCCCGGAGACCACCGAGGAGGGTAACCTGGTTGATGCAGATGGAGCCCCCATCGTGACGCTCAAGACTCGTCTTGACAACCGGGTGATTGACCTACAAACGGAGACCAGCCAAGCGATTACCTGGATCTCTAGCGGAGTGACGCAGCTGTTCTCGGAGTACATGCTGAAGAGTGGCTCGAGATGGATCTTCACGCCCAAGCTGGTGGGTGCTGCTACCGAGGGCGGTAGCGGTGTTTTCGAGGTCAAATACTTCAAGAGGAACGCATACCTCGCGCAGAGCCCGCAGCTCTACAAGCAGATGTGTATTGCCGGTGACATGGAGAGCGTCTTCGAAATCGCCCCCGTCTTCCGGGCTGAGGACAGCAACACCCACAGGCATTTGACTGAGGTATGGAAACTAGTCCTGGGGGTAGGTGTGTGTTCGATTTGTGTGTATACTGACAGTCTCTTAGTTCACCGGTCTCGATTTCGAGAAGACTTTCCACGGTCATTACCACGAGGTGCTCGAGTTCGCTGAGGACCTTCTCGTCTTCATCCTCACCCAGCTCAAGGAGCGATTCAAGGACCAGATCGCCACTATCCAGAAGTCGTACCCCAAGGCGGGTGATTTCAAGCTCCCCAAGGACGGAAAGGCTTTGCGATTGAACTATATGGATGGAGTTGCTCTGCTGAAGGAAGCTGGTGCCGACGTTTCTGAGCAGGAGCGGTTTGAGAACGATTTCACCACGGCGATGGAGAAGCAGCTGGGTCAGATCATCCGCGAGAAGTACGACACCGACTTCTACGTTCTGGACAAGTTCCCCATGGCCGTGCGACCATTCTACACCAAGGCGTGTCCCAATGATCCCAAATTCTCCAACTCGTATGACTTTTTCATGCGTGGAGAGGAGATCATGTCGGGCGCCCAGCGTATCCACGACATCAAGGAACTGGAGGCCTCCATGATCGCCAAGGGCCTTAACCCTCACCAAGAGGGCTTCGAGGACTACCTGAATGCTTTCCGCCAAGGGTGCCCCCCGCACGCCGGTGGTGGCCTGGGTCTCAACCGGATTGTCATGTTCTTCCTGGGATTGCCTAATGTGCGGTTGACATCCTTGTTCCCTCGCGACCCCCAGCGTTTGCGCCCTTAGATTTGTAGAACTGGAAGAGAAGACGGGGATCGGATGGATCCTGCAATGGAAGGAGAAAGTAAAATAAATCCAAGAAGAGTACTGCAATATATCACGATGTTCAGGTTCACCTTTTTTAAAGTGTAAGAGTAGTAGATTCGGACTTCGGAGCCAAGCCAAGTAGGCCGGGTGGCCCAAGCTCCCGGGAGTTTGAAAATCATCCGCCGTAAACCACCAATCTTTCTTCTCTTCTCTTTCTTTTCTTTCCCATGTCCAGCATGCCCGACAAGCGAAAGCCGTCCGATTCGGTATCTGGCTCATCGCCGCATACAAAGCGCGCACGCTCTTCTTACGCTGACTATGACGAGGGCGACATGTCATCCACCGTGACTCCGTATGAGCGCCCGCGCAACCATCCAGTCTACGGACAGAAGAGCGCTTTCCCGGGTCTCGACACTGCTGGGGACGATGAATTATTCTACGGCCCCGCAGAAGATGGAATGGAGTATCTTCGCATGGTTCGGTAAGCTTTGTTCTCTCCGTCTTCGTGACACCCGCCTGCCCAAGGCCTTTCTTTTCTTCCCGCTTGCTAAATGCCTGCGCGTCCCTTGATTTCGCTCTTCCTTTAGCCCACGATGAGTCCAGATTGTTTATTCTGGATACGAAGCTGATGGGTGCTATCTTGGCGTTGCGAGTCTAGATCCGAAGCCAATTCGTTACCTTTCCTATTTACCGCTCCCCAGCCTCTAGAGTCGACGGACGAACCGACGATAACGAATAACGAGCTTGATGGAGAGCAGAATGGAAGCGAGCAAGCCCTGGAGAAAACAGAGACTTTTGTGGAAGGCACCTACGCCAATGGTGTCTATGCCGCATCAGCATCGATCGCCAGGGGGACGGGGGGCTCAGATATCGCCCAGGCGACCTATTCCGATGCGCAAGCAAGTTACTACAACCTTCTCCACCATCGTTTTCTTCTCCTTCGGTCGATCCTGAAGTGTACACCCCCGTCGACCGCCATAGCCGCGTTGGACGAATCCCACCCAATCAGTCTCCCCCGACACTCGAAGACCGCATGCAAGGAATGGCGACGGCTGCTACTATCTGTAGATCCACAGACGGTGCAGCTGGCGTGTATGGACATGGATAGTGTGCTGGGAGTGCTTGAGATTATGGCACGTCTGATGTCTGAAAATGTACGAAGCGGCGATGTAGAGCGCATCCGACGGATCGGGGCCTGGGCCTGGGGTTTATTGAGCAAATGTCGAGATGTTGGACAGCTGGGGACGGAAGAAGTTGGCGAGATTCGCGATCTGGGAAAGCGTGCCGTGAAGATTCTACAAAAGATGAACGAGGAAGACGAGAGGAATAATCGATCTGTTGCCGAAAGTGGAGGTGATGCATCCGGTGAAGAGTCAGACGAGGATAACCAAGCAGGCGAACAAGAGCATGCAGAAGGGTCCGAGGACCAGCCCAACGTTGCCAGCGATCTGGCTTCCGCAGAGGCCCCTGATCAGGATATGCCCGATGCTGAAAACGTGCCACTTACCGACGAATTAGAACAGGCAAAAGCACGGCTTCAAGCGAAGATTCAAAGCGATGAGGATGAATCACAGGCGAATGAGCCAGGGACGTCCGAACCAGAGATTAGCGCCGAAGACCGCTCTGTCGAAGCCTCCACACAGACTCGCGCCATGCTGGACATGATCATCACCGTGATAGGCGAATACTACGGGCAGCGAGACCTGCTGGAGGCTCGGGAACTATGGGTCGGACCACCGGAGGAAGAATTGGCAGAATAATTGTCACATAATTGGAAATTCCTTGTCTGTCCGGCTCAGAGCTTGTGAAGCCGGACTGGTTGGTTGCATTGATACCCATTTCCGAAATAATTGTGAAGATCCTTAGCACCCTCTAGCCTCCGATATAACTACAGTGCAAAGAACGATCACGCCGTAAGCAAGTGATGTTGATGCCTGACCATCGGCTTTCTGCCTGGAGATCTCTTGCGTCATTGTTTGGGAGCCTTGGCGCCTGGCTTATCTTATCGGCATCAGTTGAGCCGGTCACGTTTCGCTGCCACGGCATCTGATCATCTCGGCCTTTCTTCCTCTTCAACAAAACAAAACCCTTAAGCCCTCAATTCATCAGCCATCCTCCCTCAACCTACATCTATTTCTTGCTTCATGGCTCCCACCCTCGAAATATCCATCCCCAACACTAGCATCTCCCCAACCTCCCCCCCATACACTCTCTACCACATCACTCTCCGCCTCCCTCTCCGCTCCTTCACCGTCTCCAAGCGCTACTCCGACTTCACCACCTTCCACACCACCCTAATCAACCAGACCAACGCAGCCCCTCCGGCCCCTCTCCCCTCTAAATCGTGGTTCTCCAACACCGTCAAAAATGCCTCTCTGCGCGAAGACCGCCGCATCGCACTAGAAACCTACCTCCGCGCCATCAACGACGCCGACGACTCGCGATGGCGCAACTCGTCCGCCTGGCGCGCCTTCCTGAACCTGCCCACGGCCGCTACGACAGGCGGGAATAATAACGGCTCAGGACCCTCTATGACATCTGCGCGGCTGCATGCCGCGATCACAGAACCCGGCGGTGCGGGCGGAGGCGCGGCCATCACGGACCCGACGCTCTGGCTGGACTGCTATCGCGACATGAAGGGGCATTTGCATGACTCGCGACTGCACCTGACGAGACGGGACCAGGAGACCACGCCGCAGAAGCAGCATGAGAGTTCGGCGCGGGCGAAGAGCTCGTTGGTGCGTGCGGGATCGCTGATTGTGGCGTTGGAGGAGGGGTTGAAGAATCTGGGCGATGCGCCGGAGGGTGGTGGGGAAGGAGGTAAGGGTGCGAGAAAAGCTACTCTGGGTGGTGGTGGTGGCGGGTTAGGGGACGGAGAGCTACGACGTCGGAAGGATCTCTTGATCAATGCGCGGAAGGAGAAGGATGGATTGGAGGATCTGTTGAATGCCATGGCGGCGAAGAGTCGAGTCGATCATGCGGTTGCGTCGATTCAGGATAAGGAGGCGCTTGTGGGGAGTGCAGGGAAGAAACCGGCGAGGTCGGGCCGAGTGCTAGGGAAGGAGACGGAGAGGACGAGGGAGTTGGATAATCAGGGGGTGCTGCAGTTGCAGAAGCAGACGATGGAGGACCAGGACTTGAACGTCGAGGAATTGAGGAAGATCGTGAATAGGCAGAAGGAGCTGGGGATTTCGATCAATGCCGAGCTGGAGTACCAGAACGAGTTGCTGAAACTGGCGGATGAAGATGCAGATAGGTACGTTGGCTCGGTGGTTATGTTTATCTTCCAATTACTGACGTGTGCAACAGGTTACAACGCAAGGTTGATATTGGGAAGAAGAGGATTGGAAAGATTTCCTAGGCCTCTTGCCATTACATATGCATGCTTTCTGTTTTATACTTTCTTTTATCCGTCCAGCGAGACATCTGATGATATTAGCATAGACAGCCTATATTACGCCACTATAATAGCATTCATATTGGTATTAAGTCATTGATCTCATCTTAACTATCTTAGGACTCACTTGGCCGACATAAACTAGATGAACCATTAGCATTGACCGATTTCACCTGGTCGATTTGAACCTACCGCTTTAGCTTCTTCCTCAGTCACCTTCGAGTGTTCGGACTCTTCCTGATCGATCAAGCCCAGCTTGCTTCGTCGGACTAGCCACCACAGTTCTCGCCGATCACCACCCAGCTCCTCCTTCAACAGTTTCTCTTTGAGCTGAGCCAAGAAATCATTATACAGCGTAGGCTCGTCGTATGCTATCAGCTCTTCCCGCATGACCCCTAGTTCCTCATTGACTAGATCGTAGTTCACATCACCGAGGCTGTGCCGGATCTGATTCTCAATGATGGCAGCCATCTGCTTGACAGCTTCCTTGACAACGTCGATGTTTTCAGGCTGTGCTAAGGTTTGCTTGAATTCCGGGATGGCATTGTTGGGTGAGATTTTAGTACGTTTCTCCTGCTGCAGAAGGGAGTCGACGTCGAGGCCTGAAAGGGGCTTTTCGGTTTCCCGGGCTCGTTTGCGACCCTTGGTTTTGGGAGGTACTGAGGATGAGGTTAGAGATTGCATCTTGGGCATGGCATGAGGAACGAACCTTTCTTGATATCTGCTTCGGTAATGAGCTTGTCGAGGTATTTCTTGGACTTTTCTACGAGGTCCTCTGCGGGTTCGGAGAATTTGAGAAGGGCCTTTGAGGGAGGAGGGATCGGTTCGTTAGGATGGATGGCCCGAGAACGGATCGCGGCTGCGGTTCGATGGAGTAGAGGCGAGAATGAGTCTTCAATGGGTATGGTGTCTATGGGATTCCTATTTCTAGTTAGTTGGAACTTGGAATTCGAGAATGTCAGTAAAGCCTCACCCATCATCGTCCGTATCGACCATTTCCATGCTATTCACGTAGTTGTCCATAGCCTGCTGCAGGTCATCGCTGGGAAGGTTCCGATGTTGTGTTACGACCTTTCCAGAGACTGTGATGACTCTGTCTAACGGAGGGAAACGATATGTGCGGACATCCTCGGCGAATGGAATCGGAACTTCCATAAGGCATTCGTAGTCAGGTTCGATAGAGGGTGCAAGCAAGACCATGATTGGCGGTTTGTTCTCTTTTGCCACGAGACGCGCTACGGCAAAGCAGTCTAGTTCAAAAAGTGCATGAATGAAAGACGAAAGGGCGAGGGCTGCCTTATCGTTGGCGCGCTGAGGGATGATGACGTTGGTCGTTGACATGTGCATGTAACGATCGTACTGCAGTTTAATTAGCTTGAAACCGATAAAATGGCAACGGATGGGCGCACTTTATCAGTCTGGATGAAACCGAGTAGCTCCAGTCCAGCAAATGTTTCGAGAGTCGTGATATTCTCGTCGGTCTCGTCGATATGGACGGCTGTTCGACCATACTCGTAGCCCTTGGCTAGCTGATCCCGCTCGACCTCAATCTTGCCACCAGGTGAGCTCTCGTCATCGATTTGGTACGTCCTTACACTTCGCACAGCTGCGAGG
Source organism: Aspergillus persii (assembly GCA_002215965.1). Classification (NCBI taxonomy): domain Eukaryota; kingdom Fungi; phylum Ascomycota; class Eurotiomycetes; order Eurotiales; family Aspergillaceae; genus Aspergillus; species Aspergillus persii. The sequence continues at coordinate 2,754,116 of NGZO01000004.1, read as the reverse complement.
CTATCGCTGTCTGTGGACTTGCTGTCCTTCTGAGCGTCCAGAGTTGCAGATGATTGGGGTTGCCCTTCAGCTGTTTCTGAGCGGAGAACAAATTGACTTGCCGTGGGTGGCTTGGCCACATGGGTTCTGAAGTAACGTTCCACAGGAATGCGAACTGCCGTGTCATATTTGTCTGGGTTTCCGAGCTGAAGGAAGCCTTTGAAGGTTGCAGTCACCCGGACGCTTTTCACTCTAGGAATCTCGAGCTCCGACACTGCTTGTTCCAACGTTCCATAGACTCCATCGCAATCCTCCACCAGACTCCGTAAAAGTTTCTCGTTTTCAGCCTAGGACGTTTGATTAGTTTTGTGATGTAGAGTATATGATATCGTGACGCTGTTACCTTTCGAGGGTCTTTGTCCTCTTCTTTTACCCCGTACTCAGGATCATCGAAATCAGTTCCCCTGCCAAGTGTTAGCAGCTCCCTTTGATACCTCGTACAGAACGACAAACGAACAGGATAACCAATTCAATGTTATCCGCCTTGATTTTCTTTGTGATTTCGTCGAGACTCTCTCCGCTCATCCGCCCGTGACCATTCGTGACCAGGACGATCTTGCGCTTGTACTTCAGCTTTTTACAGTAAGTGATGATCATTTGAACGGCCAGTACAACTGCAGAAATGGCTGTAAGAAGTTAGTTAAAGTGAAAGAAGCCGCCAATCATCATAGCATTCACCGTCTCCTCTGTCTGTATTACTAGTCTTGATGTCTTCGCCCAACTTTCGCAGATCGGGCATGAGAAACCTGTATACCTCGTCAACTCGAATTTGCCCTCAGGGTGCAATAGACATACTGTTTGATCTCCGAAAAGACAGAGATATTTGAAAAGTACGCTTCGTGGCCGAGCTCGTTGTCCGTACCTATTCTCGTTAGTATTGAGCGGAGGCCATGTCGGGAGTCTCACCATCCGTCCTGAGGCCGAGCACACCCACTGTAGCTGTTTTGCGCCCGGTAGCCACCTGTAGATTGCATCAATAAAGGTTTACTGCAATATAGTTTCATAACAAGTCTCACCGTCCCCGTGATGCGCTCCCAGACATACTGCATCGACCATTCGAGATCGGTCACCTCGCGGCCATGACGGCGCTGGCCCATGGATTTCCCCACATCGACGATATAGACGGTCGCTTCCTTTTCCGACATGATGTGCGGATGCAACGTTGACTGCAAAAAGGGGCCGGGTAACGGTCGCAAGAAATAGGGCGAGCTGGCATCAGGCCTCAACGGAGTCGCGAAGGCAGACGCGCGATATTGCCTGTTTGGGCTTACGGCCGCGCGCGAAGGCACATGACATCATCGTGCGCCGAGTGCGTGCATTTACCATGGCTTTATAATAAAGCGCGTGGCATTAATATGAAGCTGCCATCCAAGTGCGTGGCAATTCATCCGGAAGCTCCCACCTCCGCATTGTGTCTCTCCGTCAGCTTCCACCTTTCTTCCCTGAACTGAACTGAATTGAACATCCTCCCCAGTCCAGATCTCTGGCAGTCGAGTAGTCGCCATCATGATTGACATTCGCCCCTACCACGTTCTCAGGTATGCCATTTCAATCTCATTACAATCCCCATCAATCTCGCTAATATCACCTGCAGCTACGGTACCCTGCTGGGTGTCCAGTTCTACCAGGTATACAGTCCTAGACTTCTTATCTGCCCCCCCCCCCCCCTGCCCACTTGGAACCTCATACTAATATAAGCCAGACGTTTGTCTCGGGAATTGTGGCCTTCAGGTCCCTCCCTCGTCCCCAGTTCGCATCCCTGCAAACGGCCACCTTCCCTATCTATTTTTCCATGCAAAGCGCTCTGCCCGTCTTGGTGGCTCTGACTGCCACTCGCGAGGCCCAGCCACTTGGAATCTCTGGACTACTTGCCCCTGAGAACCGGCGCACTTTGCTCCCTATGGCCACGGCTGCGGTGACCGGATTGATCAACATGTTTGTGCTCCGTCCGTTGACCGTCAACGTCATGAAGGAGAGGAAGCACCAGGGTATGTCCATCGCTTTTCCCTGCTTTTATTTAGAATTTATACTGATCCCTTGTAGAAACTCGCGATGGCAAGAAGAGCTATGATCCTGCTCCTCATTCCAAGGAGATGACAGCCCTGAACAAGAAATTCGGTCGTCTTCATGGTTTTTCGAGCTTGACTAACCTGATCTGCCTGGGCGCTACTATTTACTACGGTGTATCTCTCAGCAAGCGACTGTCTTAGGGGGTTGAGGTCTAGTTTATGGACTGCGATGAGATGCGCTATGCGTCTTATCTGACCACAGGGATTATTATACATGGAGAGTTGACTTTATTGCTATGCGAATACTTGGATTTGCACCATAGCTTCTGATAGTAGAAACGCTTTGTGCTTCCTTCATTACCAGGATGACGAGCCATCGACTATCTACATTCACGTTAGCATTGTGAACCTGTGGGGTCTCTTCTACTGGCTTACTCCTGGATAAACTGTATATTCGGGTTTCAACCGTTATGGCGGTCGAATTGACGGAAGGTGCAACATGGACTTACTAGAATTCCCTTGTAGGCCTTGGGGTATATAAAGCCACAATTTCCCCACCCACATCATTAGCCCTTACAATAACCAGGCTTATCTCAAGCCCATTATCAAGGTATAATATATAGTTTATACCTGTACTATAATGAGATCCAGTCAAACCTTTATATATATATAATAGCTCAAAGATAGGTTATGGGAATGGAGAAGACCTCTTATGGGGACATCCATATACGAGGAGAAAGGAAACAATGGCAGCTGGAAATAAGCGCTGTGTGGCCAGTAGACAAAGGAAAAGCATGCGAGGATCCTCGTGATTCCTTAGAGATGAGCTAAGTATTGAATACCTTTGTTGCCACCTGGAATTCCAAAGAGAGTGCCCATTGCTGAGGGCCACAAAGCCTTTCATCATTCACCACCGTCAACCCAGTGGGTATAAATAACGCTGTAGGCCGTCATAATTCCCTGCTTTCTTACTATGTACAAACCAATCTGCTTGCAGCTGAATAAGCACTATTCAACTGACTGGATCTTCTATCTTTTTATATCTAACTTATACACTCTGTATCCAACCAACACGAGCGTGACAGCTAGACCAATCCCATATTTACTACCATAACCCACATATCTCAATATTCAATCAGACAAGCTATACTTTGACATAATGCATCTTCTCGTGTTGACCGCGGGTTCCTTCCTCGTGTCTCTCATGACCATTATGAATCCCATCGTCCGAAACGCCAACGAAACACAAGACCTGCCTCTCCAGATCGCAGGTATCAAGAACTCTCTCGACTGTCTCGGCATGCTGATCATCCCTGATCACTACGCCGCCAACAAAATCTCAGTTCACTGGCCTGGAGAAAAGACCATCCTGCCCAGCAATGCCATCACTCCCATTATCACTGCCTTTACCACTACCATTACTGCTACCAATACTGTCACCGATACTGTCACCGATACTATTACTGCTACTGTAACCACTACCAGCAACTTTATCTACGACGCTTCATTAAGTTACTGGCAAAATGCACTGGAGTGGTGTAGAAAGTGGTTTAATTCTTTGAATGCCCAACAAACGCTCGCATTATATGTCTTCGCCACAGTATCAGTATTCCTTGCCATCATGCAGTGGAACCAGAACAGGAAACACAAGCAAGACTGGGCATACTTTCACAAGATGATGGACGCCAAGCTAGATGACTATTATCAAGGAACTTTGAAGCAGGCCCCTACGCAGCGGAAACTACGCAATGCCGCCGCGCAGGAGCTGCAAGAAGAAGACGACACCGACGCCAACATAGATGACTCCTATCAAGCAGACTTGGAGCAGGAGGGCCTGACGCAGGGGGAAATGATTGACGCTGCGCAGGAGCTTCAGGGAACCGTCACTAGAGTCCACGCCTTCAGGAAGCAGTTTGCTGGTCTGCGCGAGACTGCTGATATGGTCGAGGACTCCGTGGAAAAGGTCCGGCTTCAGGTCAACAATCAACTTGCCACGCTGGAGTCGCAGGAGGATCTGCAAAGCCGGGTAGAAGCTTTTGAAAATTCCATGACTGAAATGAAAGATTCTGCCGAAAAGGCCTTGATGGAATACTCTGAGGACCTACAGACCCTCTATGATTCGCAGGTGTGCGCGCTGGATCTGGAAGAGCGAATGGAAAACCTGAGACAATACGAAACGGAATTGACTGAAATGAAGGCCACTGCTAGCGAGGCCGTCGAGAATATAAAGCAACTGAATGACACGTTCCAAGAGCAGGCTACCAAGCTCCCGTCTGGTAACCACCTGGAGAGCTTTACCAAAGAATTCGAGGAAAAATCGGCGGAATTGGTAACTTTGGAGAATAAAGCAGCTTCGCTGCTGAAACAAGTTCAAGACCATGCTACTGCTATCGGCCAAGAGGAAGAAAATGTGAAGGCCCGAAAGAAGGAGTTCTATAAGAATATGGACGACACTCATAACAGTGCCGTCAAGCTCCTCAATGAAAGATACGCAGTTGAGATGGAGTTTTTGAAGGGCGATTTTAGGAAAGCAGAAGTGCCTGCTATGAACAAGAAGTATGCGGATTTCCTGAGTCAGGAAAATAGAGGACTGGCAAACCAGTTTCGGAAGCAGGTTATGGATTCGTTCCGTCAAAACTTCTCGAAGCAAGGGTTTGATGAACTGATCAGGGAAGTATTAACAGAGCAGCTGCAATCTGCACTCCCGGGAATGAGCTCTGGTGATCTCGCGTCGTTCCTCCTGCAGAAGCATGTTGAGGCAGGGAAGGAACACACGGGATCCCAGCTCCCTTCTGCCAGTTCTGCGCTTCCGAGGGCCACTACCACCTCCCCTGGGGAGGCTCTCGCCTCGCCTGGATTGCCGAGTTCGGAGACGAAATTGGCCCACCGAACGTCGACAGGAAGTCTTCGGAGCGCAGTACGTGATCCTCCATTTAGCCCTACATTACCCCAGCCCCAGAATCAAGGAAAGCAGCCTGCACAGAGCGATACTGGAGCAAGTCTTCAGGACTCAATGCACGCGCGCCCTACCAGCCCTGAACCACAGTCGGTGGATAAAGGTAAGCGGCCTATAAGGCGCGATACTGGAGCGGCCGCCGAGTCCTCAAAAGCAAGTCTTCAGGATTCGATGCACGCCCGTTCTGATAGCCCTGTTTCGCCACAGCCTGCGGATAAGGGTAAGAAGACCATAAGAAGCGAGGCTGGAGCGGCCCCCGAGACTTCAAAGAGACCCTCTAGCGCCCTTTCCAAGGCCCATCCTGCACCAGAGGTCCAGGTGGGATCATCGGGGCAGAAAATGGACCCTGGCGTCCAGGGTTCGAGGTGGGCTAAGCCAGATCCTAAAGCTTCTTCAGGGACTGTGAGCAAAATACCGTCGGCAGGGAAGATCAAGGGGGAGGCCAAAGAGTCCGCGTCCAAGAAGGGTTCGGCTCAGCAAGCTGGGGCTCAGAGTTCCAGTAAGAAGGACACTCAAGATATTGCTTCAGTTGCCCAGAATCTCAAATCGATCCCACAGACTGCCAGCGTGTCACCGGTGAGTGAAATGGAATCCAAGTCGCTTCCCTCGTCGTCATCGGCTTCGGCTCGCCCAACCACTCCTGATACACCCAAGCCGCCCGTGAAAAAGACCAAGAAACCGCCGCCTCGGGCTGGTCTAGTCGAGGAAAACCTTGACGACAAGGACGTCGTACACGGCCCCAAGTCGGCAAAATGGCCCCCTCTGAAAGATAATACCAAGGCGGACTCTGCTGGTCCTTCAACTCCCAAGTCGGGGCTCCTCAAATTGTGGTCCGTCAAGGATGAGAAGAAGTCCAAAGAAACATCTGGCCCTGCAGGGCCTCCAGAAAAGACCAGCAAGTCGGAATCGTGGGCTAGTGAGGTTGAGGAAGAAGAGCCTATGAGTGGGAAGGGCCCATCTGGTGCTAAACAATTGACAGGGGCCACCGCAACTGCTGCTACCCCAGCAGCAACCGAGGAGACCACGAGGCCGGCCTCCGTGAGGAGTACTCAGGAAGCGCTCTCCGGAGCCTCGCAGTCGGATTTGGCTCCTCAAGCTCGGACCGAATCCCCCAACCCTCCTGAGGGTGCGACACAAGAGCTGCCTCCAATAAAGGACACCCCCAAGTTAGTCAAGAAAAAGGTCTCCTCCTCTTCAGGAACTGCCACGTCCAGATGGGCCAATCCTGAAACACCCAAAGAGGAAATTCCAAAGTTGCCCTCGGAACCTCCTAAGGATGCGACACAAGAGCTGCCTCCGGTAAAGGACACCCCCAAGGTAGTCAAGAAAAAAGTCTCCTCCTCTTCAGGAACTGCCACATCCAGATGGGCCAATCCTGAAACACCCAAAGAGGAAGTTCCAAAGTCGCCCTCGGATCCTTCTTCAGGGGTGAGCAAGTCACGGTGGGCTAAGTAAGGCGGTCGCGGAGGTAAATGGTGAGAATGAGGAAAATGATGAACTGTTCTTTTCGTTTATTTAATTTATTTTGTATTATCTATGTGTGATATCTGTTAATCTTGTTTGATGTTCGAGTATGAGTATTGGACAAAATGGAATCTGGCTTACCAAAATGACTTCGACGTAGTGGAGGTATAGTATGGTGAATTGCTCGCAGAGACGCGAGACTCGCTCTTGTCCAACTAGGTAAGATTTCACCCTGGAAACTCAGCCTTTCACATATCTTATTTTCGAGCTCTGGTAGAAAACACACGTCTAAGTCAGTCGCAAACATAGCAGGGGTATCTTATGTCCTCGTCAGCAAAAATATAATCCACAACTCCAGCACCACCTATCAAGTATAAACAGAAAGTAGACTAAGAAGTCGCTTCTTCGACTACATATTTCCGCACCGCATTTTTGAGCAAATTGATCCGTCTTTGCGTGTGTATGAAGACCTCCCGATACATTTCCAGGCTCTCCTGCACAACCTGTTGTCGAGACTTGGCTCCTGCGCAGATCTCCCGCATCCGTAATTCCATCTCTTTGCGTAAGAATGGCTTGCTTAGAGATGGACTATCTGGTAGGCCGGCGACAACGTTGTCGTAGCCTTCTACCAGGGCGATGCCCAGGCGGGTGGGGATGAGCTCTTTGACTGCATTGCGGCCAGTTCCCCGTGAGTGAACGGCCACATATTGTCGTTCCTTGATCTTGGAGATATGCTCAGCCATAGTGGCATCGGTTCCGATGCCGTTTGCATCCATGAGTCCGATCAGCTCGGGTTCGGTCAAATAGTTTGGAGGTGTAGTTTTGCCGTCGAAGATCTGGGCCTCGGAGGGTTCGAAGAGCTCTCCCATGCGGAAGTCTGGTAGTTGTTGACTGCTCTCCCATTTATCATAGACATATACTTCCAGGTAGTTCCTCTCGAGCACGAGCAATCCTTTAGCATGAAAGAATTCATCGCCATATTGGATCTCCACTTCCGATGTTTGGCCCTTCGCGTCCTCCGAGCAGCAGGCTAGGAAGCGACGGACAACGAATTCGTACACTTTTTTCTCATTGGCCGATAGTGCGGTCGGTGAAACCCAGCAAACTGGGTGGATAGGAGGATGAGCGCGATCGTTATGACGTCCAGATCTAGGGGTTCTGAATCCCCCATCGAGAAGGCTAGGGGGATGTAAGTTAGCGGAAAATCCACGTATTCTGAAATTTGATCGACCAACCCTCGTGCATACTGGCCCCAGTTATTATCTGGCAACTGCTTTTCGACTAATTTCTTCAGGTCAATCCCTTTATCAAACTGGTCCGTTTCTGTTCGCGGGTAGCTGATAAAACCCTTGGTATAGAGCGCCTCGGCAACCTGAGGCAAAAAAAGTGAGCGTGCGTTGCACCACAAACAGCCAAAGAATTACTATCCTACCTTCATGATAGTGTGACTGTCAATACGGAGATATCTGCTCCCCATCATCTGCAGGTCCACCGTTGTCAACGGCAGAGGCCTCCATTTGCTGGTGGGTTTCTGATTGACTTTGGTAACCTTAGCTTTCTTTGCTATGAGGCATCGTTCCATCATCATGGTGACAGCCGCCCTGTCAAAGAGGTGTACCCTTCTCCATAGGAAGTTCACTTTAATCCTGTCCCTGACATGCATCACCTTGATACCCCAGAAGTGCTCCGGCTTGAAGTTCTTTACACGTAAATACCGGTCCACAACAAAACCTAACGTGGGAAATTGACAGGACCCTGGAAAATGTGAGAAGAGATCTATGGACCAAATTCCGTCCGAGGAACATACCATAACTGATTAGCGTCTCGGCTAAACTGTCTGATAGGTGCTTTAGTTGAAGAGTTTGCAAACGAGTGAAAGCAGCGCCGATTCGAAGATCGAGTTCAATTCGGGCAGCTACCGCATTAACCTGGAGATCGTCTAATTCAATGAGTGCGCGGGCGGCGCTCAAGACATGACTGCAGTCGTATAAGTATAGGATCAGTAGAAGCTGACGGTATTGGGGGCTCACGCACGCTCTCTCCGTATTACTAAAGCGAGCTCGTTTCACCACAATACGACGGTTGCCCTCCCTTGCTTGCTTGCGCACTTCGCTGCCAATGTGCTCCCCCTCTCGGTCACAGTCCGTCCAGATAAATAGAGCCTGGCAGTATTTGGCTTGCTCTTGAATATTATCAGCGATGGCGGTCTTGTCCTATAGCCCGTAGTCAGCGTGTGTTGGTGGAGTGTGTGGCCTCCTGCACTCGAAAGCACAGTCATCTGACAATGGTTACATACAGAATCTACACCTTCAAGCACCGGTGCTTCGAATAAGGCCCCCGGTGGACAAGACAACCAGCCCCTGTACTGACGCTGAAAGTCCAACGATGTCAGATGCCCAAGGACACTGGTCATCGTAACGGCACAGGTCCCCCAAGGGTTGCCGAAATTAAACTCGAAGACATAGTTCTTGACATACTGGTTGCCGCGGATATGGAGCTACAATCTACTTCAGCATACATCTCGGACGCGTTGAAAGCATGCAACTTACTGTCTGCATCGAACCTCCGGAGAGATGCTGGGCGACTGCCTTGGCGATGGCAGGCTTCTCGGCCACGCACAAGACCCGGGGGACCGGCATGGTTAGAAAGAGGGAAGACGCGGAAGACGCGAAAGACGCGAAATCGAAATTGGCGGGAGATGCCGGTTGTTGCCTTGTGGCCTCAGACACCAAGGCACCCAGGCATAGATGGCCCAAGCTTCCCACCCGATCGGGTAAGCGTGGGATTGCCTTTGTTTTGCTGCGATAAAAACAATCCTCGACTTTCCCTCTTCCTTCTTCAACTTGCTTCCCCTCCTCCCCCCTCAGCCTGTCTGCAGTCTGCGCCCTCCGCTTATCATGGCATTGCCTCTGCCCGCCATCGAGTCCGTCAAGGACTGTGCTTCTTTCTCCCACACTGTGCTCCCTTTTCTGTCGCAGCTGACAGCCTTGCCTGAGAGACTCCAGCTGGCAGCGACAGCCAAGGATCCAGCCATCCTCAAGGACATCTACCTGTCTACCAACCCTTTTGTATCGGCCCTTGGATTCTCGCTCCTGATCTCGGTATTCTTCTTGGTCTTCTCTGAGATCACCCGCAACTATTCGCAAGTTGATCGATGCTGGCCTTTGCTGCCTGGCCTGTACAATGTTCACTTCGCCGTCTGGGCGCGCATGTCGGGTCTCCGCACCCAAAGTCTGGATACCATCGCGATTCTGTCCCTGCTCTGGGCCGTAAGCCACCACCCTCACATGCTCCGCATTGCAACTTACAGCTGACATCTGCGCCAGGTGCGCCTAACGCACAACTACTGGCGCAAGGGAGGGTACAAGGTGGGCCACGAGGACTACCGATGGGCGGTCGTTCGCTCTAAAGTGACCAACCCATTCGTCTTCTTCCTCTTCAACGTCACGTTCATCAGTCTGATCCAGTCGTTGGTCCTGCTCTTCCTCACGGCTCCAACCTACAACTTCGTCCTGCTATCGCAACTCCCTGCCTTCAAGTCCTTCGAGCTCCCCGATCTAGGCTTCTCGCGCGTCGCCTTCTTCTTCTTCATCATTGAATTCTTCGCCGACCAGCAGCAGTGGCATTTCCACTGCGCCAAGCGCGAATACCAGGATAGCGCTCGCATCTCCGGCCCCTACAAGGATCAGTTCACTCCCGAGGATTTAGAGCGTGGATTCGCGGTCACCGGTCTGTGGTCGCTGTCCCGCCACCCCAACTTCGCCGCCGAGCAGGCCATCTGGCTTACACTTTATCTGTGGAGCTGCTACCGTACCGAATCCTATGTCCAATGGACCGGCCTCGGCTTCGCTGGCCTATTCCTTATCTTCCAGGGCAGCGTTAGAATCACCGAGGCCATCAGTGCTAGCAAGTATCCTGAGTACAGCGACTACCAGGCTCGCGTCGGCCGATTCATTCCCCGCCTGTCCGTAAAGCCCAACTACACGGCACCTAGAATGAAGAAGAAGGGCTCCTCCAAGGTCGAGAAAGAGCAGACCGAGCAACCCTCCGAGGAGAAAGAGGACAAGAAGGCCCAGTAGGGGCATTCACGGTTGAGTTGGTTTGTTATTGGTTTTTCTTCGCCTTTTATTCAGCCTTTTGCCTTTTCATCTCACTTTTTAGGTAAATATTGCTCTATTTTCTTTTTTCTTTTCCAAATTGGAATCTTTTTTCGTTTTAATTCTTAATATGGAGTGAATGTGGCGTTAAATTGATCGAGAGAAAGCCTCTTTCCTAAACCAAACAGAAATAATTTATTTCTTGGCTTCAGAGTACTTCACTTTTTAACTATTTGTTCGATTAAATCGACCAACTACTAGAGAAAGATGAAAACAGCCATCTCCTTTCATGATACCTACTACAGACACCTACAGCGAAACAAGTATAGAATAAACAATTGACTACCTACTATACAGATACAAATACACCCAATGCTTCTCAGTAGAGCGCACGAACCTCGACAAGCGATAGATAAATAGGAAGGGGAGAGGAGGGCAAACCAGGAAATGTGAAAACAAGGAGACTCAAAAAAGACGGAACAAAACGAGGAACCTAGTATTTATTGATGGACGGGTCGGCGAAGAGATGGATGGCAATGGGTTCGAGAAAAAAAGAGAGGGAGATAGATATAAGGCGAAGGACGGGGAAGAAAAAAAAGGAAGAATAAAAAGGTAGCAAGGAGAATAGGTAAGAACGGAGATGCTTCACATATCGAACACGAAATAAATACAAAACCCCATGGCGAGAAAAGATAATGAGAAAAAAAAAAGAAATTGATATATGTCCCCTCGTCAAAGCCGTGAAGATTTCCTGGTCTAGGGTAGAATGAAAAACGGATGCAATCAATCAAATTCGTCTATGTCGGTTTCGGGGTTTGGTCTCTCCCATCCTTGCCTTCGGTCTCTTCGCTGGATGGTGTAGGCTCCGGAGGCGCGATGGTGGCTCCTCCCTTGACGCCGTCGAAGTACTTGGTGATCTCGCCGGATTCAGGCCAGGGCCGGGGACCCAGGAGGCGGATCATATCGTCACGGCTGAGGACTTCCTTGGAAAGGAGCTCCTCCGCGACGATGCCAACTTCCTTCTTTCGCTCCGTGAGAAGAGTGCGGCACTGGTCGTGGGCCTCGTTGACGATTCGGCGAACTTCGATGTCGATGTCACGGGCAGTGTCTTCGGAGAAGGGCTTGTGCATCTGCTGCGAAGGGTCTTCTTCATAGTAGATGTACTTCAGTTTGGGCGACATGCCGAACTTCGTGACCATGGCGGTGGCCATGCGAGTGACCTTGTTGAAATCATCGCTAGCTCCGCTGGTAACGGTGTCGAAATGCAGCTCTTCACTGATACGGCCACCCAGAGTCATAGCCATACGATCCATCAGCTGGTTCACATTCATCAAGTAGGTGTCACCATTGGCCGGCAAGTACTGGGCATAGCCCAAAGCACCCTGACCACGGGGGATAATGGAGACCTTGAGCAAAGGATCGGCCCAGCGGAAGTACCAGCCACAGACGGCGTGTCCAGCTTCGTGGTAAGCAACAGTGCGCTTTTCTTCGGGGGAAAGCACGAGAGACTTCTTTTCCAGACCTCCAATGACACGTTCGATCGCCTGCTCGAAGTGCTTCATGGTGACTCGGTCCGCGTTATGTCGAGCAGCTGTAGGTATGCGTTAGTCAATGCCTTGAACAATAGATAAATTAACGAGGAAAGAGAAACTAACCAACTAGAGCCGCCTCGTTAACGCAGTTTGCGATATCAGCACCGGCAAAACCGGGAGTCAGAGCTGCCAGCCGCCCAGTGAGGAAGTCAATGTCCTCATCAGTGACAATCTTCTTCAAGTGAACGCGGAAGATCTGCTGTCGGCCATCCATCGTAGGCCGGTCGATAGAGATATGCCGGTCGAAACGTCCGGGTCGCATGAGAGCCTTGTCCAGGACGTCGGGTCTGTTGGTACCTGCCAGAACGACGACTTGATCCGACGTGTTGAAACCGTCCATCTCGGTAAGAATCTGGTTCAGAGTGCTCTCACGCTCGTCATTTCCACCACCAAAGCTCTGCTTTGCTCGGGATTTACCAATGGCGTCGATTTCATCAATGAAGATGATACAGGGTGTGCTCTTTCTCGCGTTGGCGAACAGATCACGCACTCGAGAAGGGCCGACACCGACGAACATCTCGACGAACTCGGAACCACTGACGCTAAAGAAGGGCACGCCGGATTCACCGGCAGTTGCCTTGGCCAGTAACGTTTTACCCGTACCAGGAGGTCCCGACAGGATAGCACCGCGAGGGATCTTGGCGCCGAGTTTCTGGAACTTCTCCGGGTGCTGAAGGAAGCTGACGAACTCCATGATTTCCACCTTGGCCTCATCCATTCCAGCCACGTCCGAGAACTTAATTTTGATGTCTGTCTCATGGTTAAAGCGTTTCGCCCGGCTCTTGCCAATACCGAAAATCCCGCTCTGGCCACCTCCACCGCCTGCGGCACGTCTCGTGAAGAAAAAGGCCGTGCCGAGTAGAAGGAGAGTAGGCAGGAAGGGAGCTATGGTGGCCATCCATGACACTTCATTGATGTAGGATACGGGGATACGTTCAGCGGAAGGAATTCCCAACTCGTCTTGGGCCTGGTCCAGTCGACGCTCGAAACTATCCACAGAGCCGATGCTGAAGTAGAAGTGGAACATCGGTTGATTGGCAGGGGAATCCGGGTCAACACGAGACAGCGCATCACGGTTCATCTCGACCTTGACAGTGCTCTCATTGATGACGGTCAGTTTCTGGACAAGGCCCTTGTCGAAGTAATCTGCCCGGAATTCCTGCCACGTAATTTCCTTGCCGTTCTCTCCCGGGAAGAAGCTGCGATAAGTGTAGTACGAAAGAAGCGACGTGATCAGAAAAGAGGCCGGGTCGAAGCGGATCTCCTTGACAAACCCCGACGATTTGCCCCAGTCATTTCCTTTCTGGTCCTTCTGCTGCTCCTGCTTTTGCTCCTGTCCCTGCTTCTTCTCCTGCTGTTCCGATTCTTGTTCCTTCGGCTTTTCCGACTGCGATTCGTTCCTTTGACGCCTCATTTCCATCATATTCTCATGGTAGTTTTCTTGGTATTCCGTCATGTACCGGACCAAGTTGACGTAGTCCATGAGACTCAAGGGCCTCTCGCCTTCTATCCAGCGGTCGATGAATTCGCGCACCTTCGGCGGGATGCCGTCCTTCTTCATGCATCCTTGCATATCGTCGAGTAATTGATGTTGCGACTGGGGCACCCTGGTCTTCAGGTGTTCCATGAAATGCTGCACCAGTTCCTGCTCCTCCGGACTCAATCTTGATTTGGAATCCTCCGGTTTCTGCTCCTCGGGCTTTTGGCCGTTGTTTTCGGGCCCGGAGGGCTGCTTTGGCGGTTGTTGCCTGCCATCGTTTCCGTTCGGAGGGCTCGGTCCCCCGGTGGCATATGTTCTCGCTTGGCGCGCCGCGATCAGAGACGAGAGCCTCGACTGGGAGACAAACGCGGACCGGGGTCCTGCACGGTAGATGTACTCTGCGGCTCTCCTCGAGTATTGAGCAAGGTTACCTGGCCGCCGGAGTAGGGACGCCATGGTTCGAGGATGCGGAGCCCAGAGGCGAAGGCGGAGGGATAGGTCGAAAGGGGGGGGGGGAGGAATCGTATGGAAAATCAGTAGAAATGGCAAACTTCGGAAGCCATAGATCCCTTCAGGGGAGGGGAAGGGAAGGGGAGGAGGTGCGGCGAGAGAGGGAGAGAGATGAAAGCTCTTGGTGAAGCTGTCACCGGCAACAGCGTTTCCCGCCTTCTTTCGGCCTGGGATTTTTCGCCGTTCCGTCGGGCTGAGTCATCCGCGGACTTAAGCAGAATCCGAGCGAACGACGTCGATTTCTCTCGGCTTACAATGCTTGGGTCATCTCGAGGTCGAAGAATTATGTGTTTTATGTTTCTAGCTATGTGGAGTGTGGAGAAGGTAATTACAGACAGGTTCCATTTTATACACATGGCACAATCCTCACGAGTCGCACTTCGCTGTGGCGTGCGGCCGCACCAAAAGAAAGACTCCTGCCCACCAAGAATTGCTTTTTACAAGCCGCTCAGAACATGAACAGAATAGGGGAGATTACATGAAGTGGAGTGGCGCTTGGTGATGCCCGATCCCTGATACAAACGCCGTGTATCCCAAAATAATGATATGATAGCAAAAAAAAGGCATACAGCAATTGCTTGTAATGCCCGGTCTTGACTCCGTTTTGACTCCTTTTTTGTCGACGTCCCTGACTGAGATTGTTACTAATTGGTGTTTCATGGTCGTGTCATCATCATCACGAGTCATTCTGCGACGGACCACCCGCGTCAAATACGGGAAAGCTGGTCGACATGTCTGCCCAGTCCCATTCGATAGTCATCGGCATCTGCCAAAGATCCTGGGGAACGAAGGGCTGTTGGAAGGATGACATCGGGGTGTCGGCAGAGGTCGTGAAAGGCGGATCGCCGAAGCCCACGCTGTCCAGATTGGGAGGGCTGAGTATGTCCGGGAACTCCTGGCCCAGTCCAGCCATGGGATTTAGACTGTCTGGTAGATTAGATGAAAGCCCATTGGTTCCGGGGATCTGGACGGAGGTAAAGGCCCTCGCCTCGCTTGAGACGTTGGGAGCTGATTGACCTAAGCCACTGGCAAACATGGACGATGAGAATGGTGCGTCTGTAGATGGAGCACCTGCTGGTTTGGGTGTGGAGGGAGAAGGGTTAGAGGTTTCATCGGGTGTATTCTGCTGTAAATTGCGAGCGTCGTCTGCAGTGGTCTTGCGCTTCTTCTTGGAATGCGACTCTCGCTCGGCTTTGTCAAGAACCACCTGAGCGATTCTCTCGAATTCACCACACAGCCCAAGCATACGCTTGATACTTCCATTTGACTCGTCAGAGACCAGCGTTGATAGGAAGTTTACCACAACGTTCATGAGTTTGACATCGGACCGAGCGCGGGCATCATTAGGATTTTGAAGAATATTGGCAAACAAAGTAACCAGCGCAGACACCGGATAATAGA
The DNA here is from genome assembly GCA_002215965.1 of Aspergillus persii. Classification (NCBI taxonomy): domain Eukaryota; kingdom Fungi; phylum Ascomycota; class Eurotiomycetes; order Eurotiales; family Aspergillaceae; genus Aspergillus; species Aspergillus persii. The sequence continues at coordinate 2,738,568 of NGZO01000004.1, read as the reverse complement.
GAATCAACCTAGAATGCTGTTAGTGGAGGAGAGCTGTGGCAATGCCAAGGACGTAACCTACCAGACACAAGCAAAGTCGCCCTGAGGGATGTATTTGATCAGGTTGATCGAAGCCCTGGCAGCTGTCACGCAGAGAACGGCCGATAGGAAAACCCTTGGGTTCAGAGGTCTAGCGTTCAGGCCTTGGATGGCATAGTTGGAGAGCCGGCTTGTCCAATACCCGTGATGCACAGACATACGGTGTATTGTTGTCAAGCAATTGTAGTAAGCGAAATGGAGAACAACAACATGGAGAATGAGAGGCGTGTGTGTGGCTTTGATTTCATGTTCCGGCCGGAAGTCGATGGGAATGCTGTCCTTCCACTCTTCAAGTTCCTTATCAAGCTCCCCGATAGTATTCAGAAGCTCGCCATCCGATTGTTTCGATGCCTTCGCAGAATACAGTCGTTTATAAACCTGGCTCTCGATGGTAGCAAACCGGCACATTGATCGGAACAGATTGAATTTGCCTTTGCCATCGGACAGGGGCACATTTCCGATGTTGTCCGGGGGGTCTTCGCTCGGTAACTCGACATTCATGTCATCGTCGTCCTGGACGGGCGGCCGACCAGACCGCAGGCAGATACTAAAACTTGCATTAGAGACCACATATTCTCAGTACTTCTTTCCGTTGTCACTTACTCTTTGTCAAGAAGGTAGGCAATCCAGAAAACTCTTTTCCGCTGCTCAACTTCGACCGGGTTCAATCCAAACCCTGAGCCTCGTTTGTGAAGACCGATGCTGTGTGATAGTCTGATAGCGGCCGCAACCAAGAAGAAAGAAGGTTGGGGATTTGGCGTTCCTTGAAGGAATAGAGACTATAGCATGTCAGATACTAGCCACAACTCTTGCAAAACTCAGCGTCACTTACCATTCCGAGCAAGGCCTGCACGCTAAGTAGATCAGTGTTGCGCATGGTGAGCTCAGTCAAAACACCCATAGCGTTTTTTAGATACAGCCATGCCTTCTTGTCCTCCTCATGAGGAACCAGATTGCTCATCACCCGGAGCCTGTGGGATATAGCAAGGACCACGTTGATGCTGGCCCACCAACCCGAGCCTTCGTACGGGTCGCGGGAGTATTGACGTTCTACGAGATGCATGAACGTCGGTTCGTGAAACAATGGAAACATGCAGTTGAAATTCTCGAAGAAGTCTCGGAAAAGCGACATGGCTTCTTCCTTGGGGGGCAAAGGTTTGAAGACGCGCCGTGCAAAGATGTCACTGAAGATCTCGGGCTTCCAATACATCCACTTATTATCGTCAACATAGGCCGAAGATATCATGTCCTGGAATGACGTGTCGCCTGTCTTTTCATTGACCCATTGAATACCCTTGGGGGAGAATATCGAGAATCCCGAGGACGATCCTATCACTAACGGTAAGTACATCCTTCGGTTAAGATTTGTCGGGAGAATAATCCTCAACATACCAATATATCGCGTCTCTCCACAGTTGTTTGTCACGAGCGAGCACATCATGTCCGACAAGCCCTCGACTTCGGTTTCCGATTCCTTCGGCGAATCTGGGGATGTAGCAGCGGTGTGCGGGCTGGACTGCGTTTCCATGCGAGGGGTCGAGTGATGGGAGGCGGTGGTCTGCTGCGACTGGGTGGCCGAGCTCGAAACATTGAATTTATTCGGACTTTTCATCGCACTCATTTGACCGGCCGCAAATGACCGATCGGCCAGTCGCTTTTCCAGAGTCCCCAAATCGGTTTTTCCACCATCATCCTCCGACAAAAGACCAGACAGTCGTAGCAACGATTCCATTCGGCCCAATCGATTTTCCAATCCTTCGATGTATTTCGCACTACAAACCCCGGAGTCAGCGACAAAAAAAAGCCAGGGAAGACATGCGCGGCCAGGAGGGTTCCAGCAAGCTTACCCTTTCGGGGGGTTGCGTTTCTTTTCAACCTGCGTAAACACACAGTCCGTCTTGTAATTGATGCAGTGCGAGCACTTGGGCATCTTGCCGTCGCATTTGATCTTCTTCTTCCGGCACATGTCGCAAGCCTGTAGGGAAATGATTAGCCCGGCGAACGTCGCGCCACTTCAACAGGCACATTGCCACCGCACTCACCCTCGCGATCCTTCTCCGTTTCGGATCATTGCTATCGTCGCCCAAGCCCATGGCGGGGTCATCGTTGAAAGTCGGGTTGGGGAGCGCTGAGTTGATGGGGGAGCCGTCGTGGTTGTAGGCGCCGAACAGATGGGGCTGTTGGTTCATGAGCATGGGCATATCGAAGCCCATGCCGTCGGTCCCATCCCCGATGCCATCCATCGCGAGCGGACGCACACAGTCAGGGGAGGGAGGCGAGTGCAGCGACGGAGTGGAGTCCAGGCGAGCGGGTATTTGACTCGAGCGTGATGCGGGGGGGGACGTCCAGCCACAGGAGACGTCAACGGCGAGATACAGGGTCCGTTCGTGGCCAGGATCTAAGCGAGAGCCTTTCTTGAGGATCGGGGGCGGTCATAGAGGAGCGACAGAGGCAGGCGGACAAAGTGGTGGAGACCTTCAGGACGGAGGCGACAAGTCGAGAGCAGGTCAAGTTGGTTTGGTTTGGTTTGGTTACGTTGCTTACTCAGGCCAGGCACGTGGTTCTGGAAGGCAGAAGAGGAAGTGGAAGAATCCCAGGAGAGTCAATCTTCAACTGTCCTACGGTCGACAGAAACCTTCACCCTTCACGAAAGAATCGACTTCAGCTCCGCTCCGTCATGAACGGAGGCCCACTCGTAATTCGTAAACGAGGCTGCCTTCGATTTGGACCTGTCTTTTTTCTTTCTCGAACGCCGACAGAACGCAACTGATCTAATCACGACTCACTAATCAGCGTCTCCACGGATTTCGCAACCTCCGATTCCCGAGCTCAAACAACGTTTCAGGTGGATTCGCCCTCGGCCACGGCTGGCTTGCCTCCGTAGTCACCGGTCAGCCTTTTCTTGGCCCTCTTTGTCTCCGATGCCAACTCGTCCTCGGATCCCTGTTCTTCCGTATTCGTTCTCGTGTGATTGGAGTCGTCGTCCTGGCTGTCGATCACTCCAGCTTGACGTCGCTCGGCCGAGGCCGATTGCTCAGAAAGTATCGGGCAGAATCGATCCTTCGTGATCGTGATCATCACGGCTTGATCCAAGCATTCCGTCCTCCTTAACTTCTCAGGGACCCCGGTACTGGTCAGACCTCTATCGTCGGAAACGCCCTAGACTCCGAAGGATGGCGCCATGTCGACGTCAAGCCCCTCGTCGATCGTTGCAGGACTTCTTATTTCCGCTTATCTAATATACGGTCTCTAGTTAGTTAACTAACTAGCCCCTGGCCGACGGGGCTGACTACTGGGGCTTAGCAGTACGCAGTACTCTGTAGTGACTCAGAAGGTCGGAGTCAGTCCGTTTGGTCTCGACCTAGTAACCTACGCAGTACTCAGTACGGAGTAAAGTATCGTAGAGTGGAGACCATCAACCGTATAGTAATACAACAGTATTGCAAACGTTCTTGAAATTATCAGGAGCGGCGATCTTATCAGGATATATCAATATACATGTCTCCACGGAGTCAAGTCGAGAACAAAAAGCATCTCGGCTTCAAAAAATCCCACCAACGCCACGCTATGCACCCAAATGTTTACAGTCTTATACACAGGACGATAGGCAAGTATCGTCGCCAGCCTTTCTCCGATTCCGCAGGTACCCCCGAGGGTGGGCAAAGGGGAACAAAAGTTCGCGGTCGTCGGGCCCGAAGCGGCTCTAGGTATGCTTGTCCAGGAACTCCTTGGCCTCGTTGATCTTGGTGGCCAGGTAGGGGCTGCCGCCACGATCGGGGTGGTTGAGGAGCATGAGCTGGCGGTGCTTCTTGCGCACCTTGTCCTTGTTCAGGGTACGCTCGCTGTCGAGTCTGTTAGCAACGTGTCTGTCTCGGCCGGATGACTGTAAGTCTGATGAGGAACATACGGGAGCTCAAGGATCAAGGAAGCTTCGCGACGAGTCATTCGGGTTTCAAATCCTCTGTCCACAGGTCAGTATGCCGTTGCCTTATCTTGCCAGACACTATCGGCAGCAGAACGAACCCCTTATAAAAGGCCTTTCCCAGGCTGTTCACACCTCCCCTAGAGCGCTGCAAAGCGACGTAGCCGGCACGGCCCTACAAAGCAAAGTAAAACACCCCGGTCAGCGACTATCTGCGGAATGCGATGAGGCGGTCTTCTCCCAGAACCTACCAAGAACGCGGCCGTAGCGACACCGAGACCCATAGCAAAGGTAGACGCCATTTTGGATAGATGGTAGCGATAGAGAACGGAGGTTCGAGCGGAGAACACAAGTCACGCAGGCGAGGAAGAGAGAAATAAATGATCAATGATCAATGATCGGGCAAGAAAACGGCGTCGAGGGAAAATTCGGAGAGGCGGCGCCGATGCCCGTTTGGGACTAGCGTCGAGGTCTCGTGCCGACGTCGTTCCTTCTTCTTCTCGGTCTACAATCTAAAGTATTTCAACTTGTTCCTCTCCGTACTCTAAACTGTCCATTACAAATATTAAACCCCATGTCACCTGCGCCTACTCTTCCATAAGTATAGCCTAGAAATATATCCTCTCAATTCCCAATTGGGAAAAGATGAATCTCCATGGACGGCCTATGATGCACTTTCTACCTCGGTTCCCAGGCAACTATGGCTGATAGCGGAAATCTCCAGAAGAGCTGCCAGTAGGAGAGTGAAATGTCAAACAACCCGGCACCTTCCAGTATCTCACACTTCTCCATTCCCTTTCAGGCAGGTTCAAGAACGGATGGGGGAGGCGAGACCCGCGCGCAATTACGTCGCCAACGAAATGCCTCGCGCATATCACCAGTAGGAAAAGGCCAGAATCAAGAATCATGGCATCTTCCAGTATTCTGCTCTTCGATTTGGGCATGGTCATGCTATCCCACCTCTGAAGCTCGCTCCTATTGGCTCTTCCACAAGGATTGTAGGTAACGTCAAATCCCCTTCACCAGCCTCCTTCCCAAGGGAAGTTTGGTTGCTCAACAGTGAATGCAAGCACCTTCTCAATCTGCCGTTGCCTGATCTTGCATTCTCTGTTCCCTGGGACCTGCCTATATAATCGTCGTCCTCTCCCCTTCCTCTTTGTCTTTCCCTTTCTTCCCTCCGGCCCTCCCCCTGCATCCAGACATTGCCTTGGACTTCAAAACAATCGAAGCTTTCCAGCTATCTCGAGTATTCCTTGGCCATTCATGCGTGAGATTACCTTTCCCCCTTCCTTTGCTTTCCTTAACTTCCATGGCCTTTCCCCTTTGATTCTATTGACTGACAATATTCTAGAATGATTCTCTTGCCTGTTTTCGTGATCCTGAACGTGTGGGGGTTATTCTTCACTGTGCCAGGTGTCGTCAACCCCCGTCAGAGCTCATTGCAGAGAGCTCAAGGCGCCTTTTGTGCGGCGTGTCTGGCACAGTGTCTCGACAACATACTTGTTGAGCTCCCTGCCGCACTCAATTTGAATCGTTCGGATTCGAAGGATCCAGAGGACTTGGACGAACGCCCGGAAGGACAAGCACTCCAACCATACGGGCCCACGGGAGTCAGCGTGTACCTCAGGTACGAGTTCACACTTGACGAATCTCCCGTCTGCTGGAACTGGTACACGGGCGAGGCGAAGCCTTTGGTGTCTTTCAACCCGTTAGACATCTTCGTTCTCGCCGCCATTCCAGTTCTGGCCTGCTGGCCTCGTGTCCCTTCGGTTGTGTCCAGGCTAAATCGATCCCGGCTGCCGGTTAGGACCCCTCGCGGCGTTCCAACCCCCGTGACCGGTCCCCTGGTCTGGATCGAAAAACAAGCTGTGGTCGACACCTGTCCGGATCCTCTATCGGATATAGGCCACATCCATGACCAGGCGACAACGGGCACGGAGAGTGCCGAGGCATCCTTGACGACTCCCGCCGACTCACGCTCTGGAACTGGCCCGTCTTCTCCTCCCCACCTGGCCAGGCGGCGACCTGACTCTACGCAGGTAGTACAGGAGAAAACGGCCACCCCCAGGGCTACCGCCGGGACCAAGGATGACTCGCGCTCTAGGGCTGGCCCGTCTTCCCCCCATCTGACCAGGCGGCGACCTGACTCTACGCAGATGGTGATGGGGAGGACGGCCGCCCCCGGGACCAAGCCAAGGACTGACCCGCCTCATCTCTGCCACCTGACCAGGCGGCGACTTGACTTTAAGCAGGTGGTTGGAGAGAAGACGGCTGCTACGGGCACCAAGGACAACTCGCAGACCGGGGCTGGCCCGTCTTCTGCCCTCCTGACCAGGCGGCGACCTGACTCTACGCAGGTGGTGATGGAGAAGACGACCGCCGCTGGGACCATGAACGACTCGGGCTCTAGGGATAGCTTGTCTTCTCTCCACCAGACCAGGCAGCGACCTGACTATAAGCAGGTGGATATGAAGAAGACGGCTCCCACTGAGCCCAAGTCGTCTGGTCACCAGATACGCCCCGATCAGCAGGAAAAGCTGCGAGCTTGGAATCAGTTCGCCGCAGACGCTGCTGAAACCGCCCAGCCCCCCCGAACTGGGGCCGATGAATCAATCCAGGGACCCTCTGCTGCCAGTGGGTCGGCCCAGGAACCCCAACCTAGGGCCGACGCACAGGGGCAGGGGACTCTGGAGGCCGCCGAGTTAGCCCGTTCTCCTGAACCTGAGGCTAGCTCGTCGGGCAGTGATAGGAAACGGCCCAGTAAGAAAAAGAGGGAGCGTTCCCGGCGACTACTCGGTCTCGGGTCGTCGCCGGTCCTCCACCCCGCGGCGGATGGGCCAAGCCAGGAGCCCGACAAAGCCGTCAAGCCCGCCCAGACTTCTAAGACTGAGGTCGCAGGCCCCATCCAAGGGCCTCCCGAAGCCACGAAGTCAGTCCAAGTTCCCGAGGCTGGGCCGTCTTCTCCCCATCTGACCGGGCAGCGGCCCGACGATAAGCAGGTGGGTATAGAGAAGACGGCCGCTTCCGGGGGCGAGGACAAGTCGACTGGCGGTCGCAGGTGTCGGCCCAACCAGAAGAGAAGGCGGCGGGCTGCTAAGTTGGCTGGGGCTCTGCAACCTAAGGCTGGTCCAACCGAATCTTCTGACGACGCCGCGGGCTGGAGGGGGGTGGAAGGTCCTCGCTCGGTCACCCCCATCCCAGGCGAAACGCGAACGGAAGCCCCAGTGGCCTGGTGAGCAGGCTTCTGAGCGAGCTTCCTGAGCGGCCTGATACGGATGAACTATTCCAGTTGGAGGGCCGACAAACCCACGTACTTGCTCCCTCGCGATTGCCGGGGAGGTACTGGTGCTGTTGGACCGCAACTGGAGCTGGTGACCGGGAGTGAGTTGACTTGGAGCGAGTTGGCTTGGGTGGTTCTCGAAGTCCTCGGTTGAGTGCAGGTTTGTTTTTTTCTCTTCTTTTTTCTCTTCTTTCTTTCTGTTATTCTATCTTGTTTCATTGATTTCTTTTCTTTCTTTTTTCTGCTTTTTGTTCCCTGTTTGTCTTTTGTTCCTTTGTATTGTCGGGTTCTGTTTCTCTGCTTTGACTTCGTGTTTTGTTTCTTTTTTTGTTTTTCAAAAAAAAAAAAAAAAAAAAAAAAAA
>NGZO01000004.1:2567726-2707620 GCA_002215965.1 Aspergillus persii | reverse complement strand
TTTTTCGCTCTCCCCCTGTTTCTTCGATCTTCATACTTCCCTTTCTGGAATGCCTCCATTTGAGTGGCGATCCCCAGGAAATGACCATTTGAAGAAGACACAGGATGAGAGAGAAAAAAAAAAAAAAAAAGAAGAGAAAACAGAAGCTCCACAATCTGGAACCAGTGAGGGGGGGGCGAAAGAATGGTACTCCGTAGAGGCCAGGCCACAGGAAGGAAGGGAAATGAGATATGGAGCCCTACTACGGGTACTAGCCCCGAGTAAAGCATTGAAATGACATCGACGATAAACAAACAGAGAAAACCATAAACAACCCAAGCAAAAACAACGGGGCAAAAAAAATAAAAATAAGAATAAGAAATAAAATAAAAGAAATAAAATGAAAACAAAAAAAGTAAAGTAAAATCTCGCTCGTACCTGTCTTGAAGCCTTCTGTGCTCTGTCCTTCCCAGATTCCTTTCAATCCAACAGGACCACGCCGGCGAAGGGCCCAAAAAAAGAGGATCTATGCCAAAGAGGTACTAGATCCCAGTAGGATTTCCACCTGAGCGAGGAACGTCCACAATGAAATCCTGCAGTCCTCAGCGCCGAAGAAAACGATCCAGACGCAGGTGTCCAGAAAAGTTCCAGAAGGGATAGGGATAGGGGAAACAGGGGTCGAAAAGGGAATAGAAATGACTATCCCACGAGCCTGTCGACCGCGATGCCGATGAGGATGAACGCAGTGTGGTACGCCGACGCAAGAATAGAGGAACCGCCGCGGCAATTCCCAATTGGGACTGTCGACCCGCTTCTGGGTGCACGGTGCTCGGGTGTTTGCCGGTGTTTGATTGACTGTTTGCTCAGTCAATGCGCAGTAGTAGTAGTAGTAGTAGTAGTAGTAGTAGTAGTAGTAGTAGTAGTAGTAGTAGTAGTAGTAGTGGTGGTGGACAAAGAACCGCAAACAAAGAACGACAAGGAAAGACGGGGGTGGAAAAAGACACGGGCCTCCCAGAAGCACAAAATTGAGGAGAGAAAGAGAAGAGAAAAGCATCAAGAACAAGAAATCCGACGGAGAGGCGAGACCGCTCTTTTACTAGATCTGAAGGGCCATTTTCTGTGGTTTATTTTTCTATTTTTTGCCGCAGGGACCTCCCAGTCGGGTATAGAGGCTCTGAGACTTCAGTGTTCACTTCAGTATGACTGGAGGTGAAACGAAAAGGCCAACAGAACTGGGGCCAGCCAATGCGACTCAATCTACGGAGTCTCTGGACAGAGTACGGAGTCCATCCTAAACATGTCCCCTGGAACCGACGGACGGGCGCTTATTGGGCAGCGGTGGCACAATCTGCGACGCTGTTTGGGATTAGTGATTCAGTGGTCAATAATCCTGTGGCAAACATTGGGCGGGCTGTTTTAGTTTGTTTAGTGCCTTTAGCGTCACGGGGGACGCAGGGAGAGCAGCTGAAACATCGCCGTGCGCGCGCCAACTCCGGCCAATAGCGGCGGGGATTAGAGGATGTCTGAAACACGCCAACGCCACCGGTCATCACGTGTGCCCTCTGGCTGGGATGCTTTTTTTTTTTTGGCACGAACTTAAGGAAGTTAGCAAAGGTGCAAAGGTGAGGTCTCTCCCTCCTGCTCCTCCACTGCCGAACCCTCTCCACTCCCCTCCGTTGCCACTGGGGGGTACGCAAAACGATACATCATCATTGTCATCGCCATGTTCATCATGTCCATCATGTCAATCATTCTTCAGTCATGGACGCGTGATACTTCTCCTGGACCGTCGCGTTGATCAACGGCGTTTCAACTCGGATGCTCGGTCCCCCAACTGCACGTGGCTGCAGCGACCAACCGATACGCAGGCGAGTCATCGTCAAGGATGCCGGCTGGATCCGAATTTCCTGAGAACGGTTACAACTTGGACCTGCCGTTCGGTCATCAAACAATAGTTGATTGTTGTGGAGATGCTTTGATTGTGCAGTACTGTTGGCAGATGGCAGGACGGCATGTCTCAAACGGCCCGGATCCTTTTTGATCCCAGTTCCTTTCCTATTCCAGTCGCCCGAGGTTAATTAATCGGTCTGGGGCAGTGATTTATTCCCGAGCGATGGTTAGCGACTAAATGTCCTTAATATATCTAGCCGGTGGCGAGCGATGCTGCCATGACAATCAGAGAGATCCATCGCGTTTTCCCACCTAATCCAGCAGATCCGTTCATCGACCACCGCCTGGATACGAAGTCACGAACCTGGGCCCATCCGTAGCTCACCTGAGACCAATTTCTTTTCAGATATATTACTCCGTACCCTCGGAGCACTGTTCAAATTAACGACTCCGGTTTCATTTTAACCGTGGATCCTGTCGCGTATCTACTGTTCTTCTCGGCCGCCGAAATTTTGAATCACCAGTTTCACGTTCATCCGCCAGCCGAGCATGTACCAGCCGGTCCGTGGTCCTTACCGATGGCCAAACCGACCGTAGCTTCACGATCCATGGACATAATGTATACACCAGTCGGTTGCTAATGCTCTTATTCTCCCTACCATAGCGGCTGTACATTAGATCAAGCGACTCTGTCCAGAGAGTACCATGTAAGCGAGGGTATATCTACTTCCGGAGGATATACTATATGCGGAGCACTCCGTAGGCACCGCATTCTCCCTCGGCAAAAGCAAATAAATAATGGCCAGCCATCTGTCCGATCGTTGTGTGGGCTCGTCACGGATATAGAAATCTGCCCACGCGGTGGAGTTCTCGCAATCAATAAATCAAGATGACATCCATCGAATCATCGCTGCCTAGCCGGGGTTGGATTTCCATTGTTGAGAGGATCTCCCTCCGGCTGAGACAAGCTATTTATATGCTGCCTTGCACGGCGATTCCTCTCGGATCCCTCTGCAATACGGAGTACTCCGTATCGCCTTCCTCAATCGGCAGGGCCTGCGAGTGGATTAGTTGCCAACGTGCTGAATTGCTTATATCACTGCGAAGATCCCATCGCATTGACCTAAACGGCTGGCACCTGCTCAGGAACTAACATGGACAGCAATACTATTAGGCTTAGTGTTTGGCCGTGAGTGCTGGAAAAAAAAATTGTTCGGGGCTGTCTGTTTTGTTGAGGCGGCTCCCAGTTCCTCGACAAAGACCGGCCTGAGACGTTTCATGTTTAGAGGCCCTGATTCCGCTAGGACCACCAGAGTTGTCTACTCTTCCAGCTATGCATTATTGATCACGTTCTTAACTTCATACGGCCTTCGGAGTATGGCCTTGCTTTTGTGAATGTCGCCGTGAAAGAGTCAAACTCATCGACTGAATACTCTTCGTCCTTCGTACGGATTCAGTTCGACCTAGATCCTATCACTTGCACTTGACAGGATGTACGAAGATTCCGTGGACAGTGACCGATTGATGGCAATGCTCTCGTGCCTGCTTTCATTGACATAAGTTCCAATGAGGAATGAATGAGAAAAGTCGAAGCGTGTGGCTCAGACGCGCACGAGTGATTCAACCCGGGCTATTCGTGTCGCATCATGGTTGAATCCTCTTGGCAACCCCGTACTATGGCAGCAAGATCACCACGCCTAACCCTAGTGCGGCAGATCTAGACACTCCGTCTCCATCTGGGACCGGCTAGCATTAAGTTTGGGGTTCTTGACTTCTTCATCTCACGACGTAATGGACAGACCAGTCCAGCCATGAGCGAGGAATGAGCGAGGAAGGGCCGAACGAGTGACTCGTTAATGGAAAGCTCGGGATCATTGAGGCCACATTGCCTTGACTGGGATATCAATATGAAAGCCCAGGTCAGTATGGCTGCAGCCGGAACTGGTAGGCATGAGCATGTTGCAAACCATAATGGATTGTCGAATGACAAGTCTACTCCGAGCCTGGTAGGTATGTGGATCGGCCTGATTCTATCTCCTGTACGGAGTACAGACTACAGAGTATCAGGTCTTTATTGTTTATTTATTGTTTATTTATTTTTTTATTTTTTATTTTTTATTTTTTAATTTTTGGTGACAGGTCCATCCTGGCGCGAACCAATGGACCTTCACCAGCCGAACCATGGTTCATGGGAATGGGATATTTACTGTTGCTACAGGAACTTCAATCCATAAGATAATAGCCCTTGGTGTGATTTGATTTTTTCCGGGTCTCCAGGAAGGCCGTGCGTCGTTTCTGATTCTCGTGGTCTCATATCTGTTGGCGAAGAGAACCAAACAAACCGCATTCACGCCGATGGAATCGACGGGTCAGTCTCCCAGAACATTCCAATTCCAATATTAATGCATCGGACTGGCCCGACGGACTGTCATGCCATGCCATGCATCAACTGTTAGGAAGCTTCAGGTGATATCAGCGATCAACTTCTTATCCTCCGGGTTCTGGAGCCGGACTGGAGCCAGCACTCCACCGTCGCCTCTTCCAGCCACCGGAATATTAATATTGGCAGCAAGTGCGCAACGAATCCTGCTCATTTCCCTCTCTGCGAAGTTATAATTAGTAGGATTCGATGCTCCCCTCCCCCTTAGACTGTTAGTTAGTTCGTAGTAGTGCCCGTCCTCCTGATCGCGTAGAATAAATAATAATCATCCCCTCCTGGAGGTCCCACCACCAATAGATCGAGTTTTCTCTCCCCTTGAATGACGGAGAGATGCAGCATCGTTTGGGTGCCTGACCAGTTTGCCCATGTCCCACGTAGCGGCTGGCAGCCCAGCGCCCTCTTCTTCTTGCCCCGTAGACCTTCTTTCTCGATCGGCTCCTCGACGACGACGACGACAGACCGAGTCTGCCGTGCAGCACGCAGACACTATTGATGCACATCGGCTGCCTCGGGCATCGGGGGTGACAGGCCGCAGCGAGACGCTCTCTCGACGACCAGGCACTGCTCATGGGCCCCCGCGAAGCTCATCCAGCAGATTCACGATGGCCGACTCACCCTCGCGGTCTCAGTCTCAGTCGCAGTCTCAAGACGGTCAACCCTCCGCGCATCGAGCCATGTTGGGTGCCGATCCCCGTGACACGGGCAGGGCAGGCGCGCTAACAACTTCGGCCGGCGAGGCGCCCCCCGTTGCTTCTTTCCCATCGCCCGTCTCGACCTCGATTCCGTCGTCGCCTCGTGTCCCCCAGACCCGTTTCAACTTCGAATATCAGTACTATCCGCTGCGCAAGAGGGCGTTGACCTCCCAGTCCGGCGTGCCCCCCTCCGACGCCTCGCCGTCTGCGAATCCCGACCCGGATCCCGGCCCTGTTTCAGCTTCGGCTTCAGCGTCGGCCGCCAACCCGCCAACCCCCCATCGCACGCTGTTGTACGACCGCCACCGGCGCTCGGTCCCCAGCTTCAGCTTTTCCCAACCGCTCCCTCGGACGCCCGCTGTTTCTGCCTCGCAACCTCCGTCGCCCCGGCTGGCCCAAGAGGATAGCGACTCCGCGACGCCTCTGGATGCGACCGGCTCGACCGTTCGAGTGCTGAGTCCCAATGCGACGAAGCGTCGCAAGCAATCCTTCAACGCCCACCAGACGTCTCCGAATGTGAAGAGGAGAATGCCATCCTCCACCGTGTCTTACCTTCAGGGGAGAGCGCCGACGGAAGAGCGCGCCCACCGCGCCGTCAATGGGAATGGCATCGATAATAACGGCGTGGAAGACGGGGCCAGAACCCCCGTCGCGGATGATTCTCGGCTCAAGAATGAGGACATTTTCTTGAATATTGCCAGATCGGATTCCACTCGTCGCGAATCCTTCGGACGGTCGGACTTCAGACGGGTGAGTGGGATCGTCTTTCTTTGTTTGTTGTCCGCCGATGAGATAGATGATCGTGGTCGGAGAAGGTCTCCCTCGTGAATTGAAGGGGGGGGGAAAGAATAGAACAAACCCAGCTAATAAGCTACCGATAACAGTCACGATTTCGCATGTCAGGGAGCGGACTTCGCACCCCAACCTCCCGTACTCACGAGCCAACCCCATCCCCCGATCAACTACGTTCGAATCCCTACGCCAGCCCCTTGCATTCCAACAATGGATCCCCTTCCAATCCGTCCGGCCCTCGAGCCTACTCCTATTCAGTCTCTGAACATCCTCTCGAGGATCATTCCAGGTCCCACCATTCGGGCTACGTTGCCAGCTCGAGAACCGCCATCGGCCTACCGCGCAGCCGACTGAGTAACGTTGGCATCGACACCTCGCCTCAGTATCCCGAGCCAAACGGGGAGAGGCGAGCGTCATTCCAGGACTCTCGACCCTTTCGCAATTCCACGCTGTCGACAATCCGCAGCAGTAGGCAAGCCTCCACCTCGGAAGCGACCGAGCGTGCACGAATCGAGTCCGACCGAACGCGACAAGATGGCACCGAGTCGACGCTGTCGACAACGGCTCCTTCAACTGTTTGGGACGAGTTGGAAGATCTGAAATCGCGGATTCGCAAGCTAGAATTGACCGGAAAACTGCCGCCGTCTTCACAGGAGGCAATTTCCTCGGCCTCTGCGGACCGACCCCGAACTGCAACAACCACGGTGACGACGCTCTCGTCTTCCCCAAACCATGGCCGCCAGACGAGTAACCCGACGGCCGAGTCGGACACCGTTACCGTCCCCAACCCAGTCCACCCACTTCTACAATCGGCAATGGCGAAGGCCAAAACCGTCCTGAGTAAGGATGTGTACACGGCTTTGGATGCCACCGTGACAGATGCACTCGCTCTGTCGAACATGCTGCATTCCAATAGGGCGCCGTCGAGTGGTGTGTCCGGCATGAATGGCTATAGCTCGTCCGATCGACAGTCCCGGCGGAAGGCTGACAGCGTTTGCCGAAGCCTGACAGAGCTCTGTCTGGCATTGTCCGACGAGCAGCTCCGCAGACAGCAAGCCGCAGATCACGCAAGGACACAACCGCCGAATGGTACTGCAGAGGAAGGGGTGTCTGCGCCCCCGTTGTGGCACCAGCAGAGCATTACCCATGAGCCCGAAGGATTGGCTCGACGACAGAGTACCCGTCTCACAAGCCGTCTGGAAGCCCGCCGAGCGAGTTTAGCGAACCCCAGTGCCAGTCCCTCTGGTGAGAATAGTGGCGCTGTGAACCGCGGCAGTGATTCGACGCTGGACGCCAAACAAGCCCAATCACCGGGCTCTTCCGTCCCTCTGGGCCGACTCAATCGGCTCTCGACCTCTATGCGGGTGAGAAGGGTACAAACCGAAGATGAGAACTCGGCGGCTGCAGGCCCCCCCGGGCGGTCGATATCAAGAAGCATGACCGAAGTCGCCAACCCGGCCCATCGGTCACCGCGACAGCGCATGTCGTATGGCTACACAACGTCCCAACAATCCCAACAACCCCCCGAGACCCCGCAGGAGCAGAATGCCAGGTTCTCGTCTCAGTCTCAGCAATCGCAACTCCCCCAGCCGCGCACCCCAACTGCCGCTCAATCGGGGATTCCCCTTCGCCGCAGTCTGATAACTCCGACCAGTTACACTCCGGCCACGCCGCGGTCAAACATCCAAGCAGGTTCACGACGATACGGTCTATCTGCTGCTTCAACTTTCGACGGAGCAGCTGACGACGCGTCTTCCACCGCACCGCCAGAGTCTTCTCACACCCGCATCGTTGCCCCGTCCAGCAAGTTGGCCGGCAGCTACACTCCTATCTCGCAAAATCGACTAAGAGCCAATAGCCTGGGAGCTCGTCGGTTTGGCATGCGATCACGGCCGATGGCCGTTGCTAACGACGCTGTAAATCTAGATGATAGCATTGATTGATTGCCTTGTTATGTAACGCCTTTGAAGACCATCCTTTTACGCCTATTTCTCTTACGCAGCGACTCATAACATACATACTTGGGTATATGGAACAGCCGGTGTTTGATTTTCCTGTTTTTTTTTTTTTTTTTTTTGTTTCATCTGTATCTTAGGGTTTCATATTATTGATGACGGCCTCTTGATGTTCTTTGGCTAATTCACTGATTCAATCTTTACCTCTTTTCCGCCTACCCCGTAGATAAAAGTCTTGGTCTTTTGAACTGGAGTACGTATTCTTCCTAACGCTGGTTCTTGCATAATACATGAACGTCAAGGGCTACCGAGGAAGACCAAACAGGGTGGTTGAATCCCCTAGGAGCCTCAGATCTATATATGTTCCCGCGGGTGTTGGTACAGAAGCAAGGATAGCTAGATAGTGAATAAACGATTAACCAGGGTCTTGGTGAGTTCGGTACTAATAAATATATCTATATACTGTTGGAAGGCCTAATATCTGTCAGCATCGCAGATCATGCTGTCCCTTGTCAGGGAGACATGTCGGTTCTCGCAGGATGTTCCGGGTTTCGCGGCCCTACATGGTCCTTTCGGGCTTCCCGGACAGAATTCGGACTGGCCGGAGAAGAACTGCACGTCTCAGTGGTGGGAATAGCGTCAAAGTACACGACTGGTCAGCCCATCTCTGAGAAACGTATGGTGTCCACTTGGCCATCTGTGAATTTTCCCAGTCTCTGGCTTCAGCAGACTGTTTACTTCAGTTGATGAAGGGCCAATACTTTTTAAAAGAAGCACAGGTAAGCACAGTTGTTTCTATTCTCGCTACACAAATCTAAGCTCGCTTCCGTTTACCACTCAAGACTCCATCCCAAACAGCGCAGCGATTGAGATATTCTCTGCTGCATTCTGTCTTGCTCTGACTCGTTTTTGAAACTGCTCAACTGCTTGCTGGTAGAATTTACCCTTGGACGACAGAGGCAGCCCGTCCAAGACGGGGGATTCTGAAAAGCCCATGAACCCCCTGAAGAGCCAGTCCCAATCCATCAACGAGGGCAGCTCATCACGGATACTTGCGGCAGGGCCATCATGCCCCAGCTGGGCGCGAGAAGCCATGCCTGCTCTTTGTACAACCGTGCGGGTTCGTGGCTGGCGAAGGTCGGAATACCGCAGCAAGGCAGCTCGCAGGGCCGGGGCCGGAAATAGCCCGTGTAGAGAAGATCCGCTGCTCCAAATACCGCGAAGCTCGTTGAGTAAGACTGCGGATGACTCAATGGCTTGATTGGCGCCCATAGCTGCATTGGGGGTCGACTGTGAACAGGCGTTTAGCTGGTGCGGTGGTCTGGTTCAAACAAGCTGTTTCGTCACTTACCTTGTGTGCGGCATCGCCGACAATAACTAAGCGATCTGTATGCCAGGTCGGAGCAATCCCCTCCTCTAGAGGAACCTTCATGGCCACCGATCGGGCTGCATATACGTCGCCAAAGGATACAGTGGGTGTGATAGGAAGATGGGCCACGGAGCGGCAGACAGCATCCACATCGTCTCTGGTGTATTTTGGCGTAGAAGACAGAGTGTATTCCTGGCCTAGATCCTCGAACACAAACCAGAAGATGGCAGCATCCCGGCCAGTGAAGATGAGGATTGTCGCTTCCCGCCGATAGACCGAGAAGCACTCCCCTTCGCCGATGCCCTCGACAGGTGGAGAGATACCGTATACGGAGGCAAACTGAGTTTTCATATCTGGAGACATGTGTCAGTTTATACCGGGCAGGTTTCAGCAGAAAAGCATACAGCTATCTGCATGGCCAGGGGGGCTTAAGTGAGCCCGATCAATGGCTTCACGGACGCAACTGCGCACGCCGTCCGCGCCGATGACGAGATCGGCCGTGACATGGGAGCCGTCACTGAGCTTGATTGCGACGTTCTCATCGGTTTCCTCCAGCGAGGTAACGCGCGTGCCTGTTCTAACGGTCTCGTAGCTGTTCAGGCTCTTTGCCATGATCTCCAAGACCTTGCGCCGTGGCATGAACATCCCACCATAACCCAGTCTGCCGAAGTATTAATAGCACGCAGGACCACACAATCAACATCGCAGTACTCACTTGGATGGATAGTAGCCCAAGGCCTTTGTTTCACAAAGCAGCCTGCCTTCACTATCCATATGCCGCCATCGTTGCAAGGGCAAGGTGTGTTTCTCAATCTCGTCAAGCAAGCCGAGCTGATCCAGAATTCGCAGGCCGTTGGGCAACAGGCCAATGCTGGCCCCTTCATCAGGGAACAGGGAATCGCGGGCTTCAAACAGGATGTAGTTCACGCCCTGTTTTTCGAGCGCCAGCGCCAGGGTCAAACCAGCGATCCCGCCGCCAACGATTGCTAGGGGGTAGTGGGGGGAGGTTACGGCGGGAGACATTTCCGATGATTAATTTGATTTTGACTAATGTTTGAGCTGACGGACCATCTTGACTCAGACTTATTTATTGTTTGTGCCTGGGGAGTTCGGAGCGAGTCGGACTCCGAGTATCAATATCTCCCTAGGATTGCATGATGACCCGAAGTTCCCGAGAACATAAGCAGCTAACATCTTAAAACACGGCCGGTAAGGCTGAGCGCCAAGTGCGATGATTGACAGTGTATTCCGCGTCTTTGAAACATAATCTAGCTTTTCACTATGGACTCTTCCGATCCTGTAACGCCCGTGGTTATTGTTGGCGCAGGGCTGGCTGGCCTTACGACGGCCATAGGCCTAGGCGTCCGCCGCGTGCCAGCAATTCTCCTTGAGCGTCGGCCGAAACTATCGGGGCATCCTCGTGCAGACGGGTTTACAGCGCGGACCGTCGAAATATTTCGATCTCTGGGCCTGGGCAGCAATGTCATACCTGAAAATCCGCCGGGATTCAGGACCCGGCGTTCACGGGTCGAGAGCCTGACGGGCCAGTGGTTCGAAGAGTTAGCTTGGAATCCGCAAGGAGACGACAATAGTGCTTCCCTGGAAGCCGAGTATTCCCCCTACCGGGGCACGTCCACTCCCCAGGATCAACTGGAGCCGATTCTGTTGGAATATGCTGCCAAGGTCGGCGTCGATGTGCGCATGCACCACGAGTTTGTGGGCCTGTCACAGGATGCACAGGGCGTGACGGCAATCATCAAAGACCATGCGGCCAGCTCGATGTACACCGTTAGGGCCCAGTATCTAGTCGCAGCCGACGGTCATCGCAGTGCTGTCCGTGAGACGCTGGCGATTGGTCGCAAGGGCCATGGTTCGGTGAATTACATCCAGAGTGTCCTCTTTCGGGCCCCGGAAGTAAAGCCATTCCTGCAGAAGGGTGTAAAACAGTTTACCATCGATCAGCCTACTCTGAAGGCCTTCATGATCGTCTACCAGGATGAGCGGCTGGTTCTGCACCTGCCCGACAACCGCCAATACGACGACGAGACCATCCGCCAAGTGACGTTACAAGCAATCGGACCCGCTAAGGTTACATTGGATATCATAGCCACCAGCCGTTGGGAGATGAGCGCTTCGATCGCCGATGAATTCGCCCGCGGCAGGGTTTTTCTCGTGGGCGATGCAGCACACAGTCTCCCTCCGAACCGTGGTGGGTACGGCGCCAATACTGGCATCGCAGACGGTCATAATCTTGCTTGGAAGCTAGCGCACGTTATTCGGGGTGTCTCGGACGCACAACTGCTGGAAACCTATACGGCTGAGCGACTGCCCGTGGCGTGGTTACGACATGACCAGATCTTTGCTCGCTCGGACTACAAGACGCTGCAGGAGAAGCCAGCTGCCAGCGAGAACGGCTCGTCCGAGAAAGTGGCACTCGCGGATGCCACCGTCGAATTTGGGCAAATCTACCGCTCGACTGGTATTCTGGGAGCTGACGACACGCTTCCAGATGCTCAGAGACCCGAGTTGTGGAAGGGCCAACCAGGCACCCGGGCACCTCATATTTGGCTACAAACGAACGGACAGGCGGTCTCAACACTCGAGCTCTTCAAGGGAGACTGGGTTGTTCTCTCGGAGGATGGCTCATGGGAGGAGATTGTTGGGCATGTGGGCAAGAAGCTCGGGCTTGATACGAAGTTCATCCATGTTTGCCAGTCTCCGAACGCTCCTCTTAAATTTGGAGAGATCTGCGGGCTGCCTCCTGCTGGATGTTGTCTGGTCCGCCCCGACGGCTACATTGCATGGAGACTTGTTGAACTTGAGGGGGACTTGTATGTTAGTTTGGAGGAGGCATGGAAGAAAGTGTCTCACTGGAGGGGTCTGCACGCCCAGGCGTAAGCACTGAGTATCCCCCGTTCTGAGAAGGATAACATACATATCCCTGAATTGAGCTTCTTTTATTAGAACTTCTGTAGTTTTGTTTATTGTGTATCATGGTTGGGAAAACCTCGGAATCCGTCGGATTCCGAGTTGGCCGAAAGGCGCGAGCTGGAAATTATGATTCTTGATACTGACAGTAATGAATATAACATTGTTGGTCTATGTTCTAAGATGTGTCTGATGACACACCGTAAACTAAAGAAAAGTCAGTAACAGCACTACCATCTACAATGGAGCAGCTTGCCCAGTCTCTTGTCAAGGACATCACCAGAGTGACCGACTATCTCGAATCGACTGGCTACCCAGCGCCTTCTTTTGACCGTGACACTCCCACCGTTGTTCTACCTGATGATGCGTCTGAAGAAATACAGGCTGCCCGGGAACGCATTCTCGACTATTCCTTGCGTATCTTCCAGCTCGCTGCAGGTCCCAGCGAATATCTGGCAAATCTACAGACCGGCGTAAGTTTTCTTTTACATAAGTATGACCGCTCGACTGTGCCAACAATATTTTAGTATCACTACATATCTTGCTTGCGCTGGCTCTGCCGCTTCAGGATTTTCTTCCTGGTGCCCCTCCAAGGCTCTATTCCTTACTCCGAACTCGCTGTTCTTGCCCAGGTTCCCGAGCATGCCCTCAAAAGCATTGTCCGAATGGCCATGACCAACGGTCTATTCGTTGAGAAGCCACCGGGTAATGTCTCTCATTCAGCTACATCAGCCTTGCTCCAGACCAACTCGGGATTTCACGACTGGGCTGTTTTCAATAGTGACATTTCTGCACCCACTGCACTGGCTATGGCGGATGTCCACGAGAAATGGCCCGATAGTCGTCATGCCGCCCATACCGCGTACAACATCGCGTTTGATACGGACATGCCTTTCTTCAAGCATCTCAGTCAGCAGCCGGAGAGACACCGTCAGTTTGCTGGCTATATGCGTGCCGTCACCGCGAGCCAAGGCACTCAGCTCAAACAGCTTGTGGAGGCTTGGGACTGGGCATCTGTAGGCCGTGGCCTCGTTGTCGATGTGAGT
This sequence comes from Aspergillus persii, assembly GCA_002215965.1. Lineage (NCBI taxonomy): Eukaryota > Fungi > Ascomycota > Eurotiomycetes > Eurotiales > Aspergillaceae > Aspergillus > Aspergillus persii. Next base: position 2,694,529 of record NGZO01000004.1, on the reverse strand, counting down.
TCTTCCGTCCATGGAATACAATCTAGTGCTCACTTTTCAACTAGGTCGGTGGTTCCACTGGTCACGCTTCTATTGCAATAGCCCGGAAGTTCCCTGATCTGCGCTTTATCGTTGAAGATTTACCAGACGTGATAGCCGGTGGTCCTACATACCTCGAGTCCCAAGAAGATGCCGAGAAACTCAATTCACGCATTTCTTATCAAGCGCAGGATTTCTTCGAGCCCCAGTCCATCAGAGACGCAGACGTCTATGTCCTACGGATGATTCTGCACGACTGGCCTTTCGAGGACTCGGTGCGCATTCTCACGCGTTTAGTAGAGACCCTGAAGCCCGGGGCGCGGATCCTGATCATGGACTCCGTTCTTCCTGACCCGGGCTCCGTCCCGTCATCGAGAGAACGGCTGCTGCGCGTGCGCGATTTGACCATGTTGCAGGTCTTTAACAGCCAGGAACGGCATATGCAGGACTGGAGGGATATTTTCATTCGTGTCGACCCGCGACTGTCGGTGAAGAAGATGGTGCAGCCTGCTGGTAGCGTGCTTTCTATTATTGAATTGGCGTTGGAGATGTAGATAGTTGTTGGACGATCATGGTCAATGTTTTTGGTGCTTCTCAGTAAATAGACCTCTGAAGAATTTTGTTTCGTGGGATGGCATGTATCCCTTTCTCCTTTTTTCCCTTTCTCTCATGGCGTTTCCGTAGTTCAAGGCACTTCTATCATTATACCATAAAGGTATCCTTGCTAAGAAGAGAGGGAGACGGTTTTCGTTTATGCGGTTGTAGACCAGTTTACTAGCTACAGACTTGAATTCACAGGGGAGACAGCTAGACGGTACCTGGAAATACATTTGCACTTTGTACTTAAATGCCTACTGCTTAAATTATGAAGCCTAATGCTTATGCGATGCTGGGAAGACATCTGCCTTTGTGTTGCATTAATCAAAAGCTCTATCCTGCTTGACCTTATTTCCTCACAGCTTTGCCATCAACCACAAGATCTTGAACAACTCCGATTGTCATCCTTTTCATAGTAAGCCAAAGCAATACTGGCTGGCATGTTACATCTAGGTATCTTGCAGGGTTTGACTTACTGGCTTCGCGTGGTGTCGGCGAAATTTTCATGGTCAGGCGCTACCTTGGCCAGAAAGTAAGGGTCGGCCTTCATGCGAACGAAATGCTCTACATCGTCGAAGAAGAATTGCACAAAAGCGTCGTAGTCGGCCACGTTGGCAAACTGGGGGTCGAACAGCCGACTCATTTGGGCGCGAGTCGAAGGTGGATTGTGCGTCTATCACGCGCATTTTAGAACCAACCAACCGAGTTTCTACAACGGAAGATGCATGTTTGTACCATACCATTGTCCAACGCTTGATGCCATACTGCTCCATAAGATCCTGGACCAGGGGTGCATGGATATTCACCATGTAGTCACGGTATTCCTCGTCACTGAGGCCGGGCTTTTTGTAAGCGCAGATGGTGAGACAGAGGGACATGGTGCCAAGAAGCTTCCAAAATCCGAAGGTAAAAATAGTGAATAAAGTTCGTACCTGAGGGCTTGATTCAGGGAATTCCACCTAGGGTGATCGAGTAGTAATATCATGTTTGGCCTCTCGGGCCCTGTCGGACATCTCGGGCACACCGGGTCAGACTTGATCCCCGAGAATGGCGACATCATGAAATACAGCTTCACCTGCCGACTAAATCCGTGATGACCCGACTGTGGTCATATTAATTAAAGAGAATGTCGGCAAATAAGAAGGAAATGTGGAAAGTGATTGGCATGTCGCTCGAAATTGGCATCCAGGTCCTTGCATACCTACAAGGATTGTCATCAAGATGGAACTTTACATTTTTGGAGACCAGACAGCCCACGTGGCCTCCAAGCTACAAGACCTGCTGCAGATAAAGGGCAACAATACATTGACTTCCTTTCTTTTTGAAGGTTACCTTGCTATTAGACAAGAAATTGCTCGCCTTCCTGCGAGCGAACAAGATGATCTACCACAGACCGAGACTCTCGGACTCCTACTTGATGCTATCAAAAAGGGGAAACGGCATCCCGCTCTTGATAGTGCTTTGCTATGTCTTTACGAGATCGGAGAATATGTCCGGTAAGATCTCTGAGAGCATCCTCCAGGTTTCCTTGACTGATCTGTACATGCATAGTCTCCTGCCGAGCGTTAAGCTCGCTCATCCCCCTCCGAACCAGTTCCTAGTTGGCCTTTGCACTGGATCAATAGCCGCTGCCGCAATAAGCTGCACCAAAACCACCGTGGATCTGCTTCCTCTGGGAGTAGAAGCCGTCCTAGTTGCATTCTGGGTGGGCATGCATGCCTCTCGGAGAGCAAACGCTTTAGTCCCGTCAGCCCTGGCACATTCAAAGCCATGGACATTATTACTTCCGGGGCTGTCAGAGTCAGAGGCCATTAATGTAATCAAGGGGATTGTTGATATCAAGGTGTGTACTGGATCGAACCCAACTTGCATGCAAAGTCTCACAGCCCTATTTTGGACAGAGTATCCCGGCCACTGCAAAACCATACATCAGTGCTGTGGGCGCGAACTCCGTAACCATCAGTGGCCCGCCCAAGGTGATTGAAGCATTGCAAAACTCGTCTGCTTTCAAGCGGTGCTTATCGATGCCAATTTATGCCCCTTACCATGCCCCGCACCTATACAGCGAGAGCGACGTGGCCATGATCTTGAACTCCAGCTCTCAATTCAACCACTCTTTGCGAGATCGAGCCACCCGTATCCCAGTCATCTCCAGTGCGTCTGGGAAAAAGCTGCATGAATCTACCTTTGGCAGCCTCCTTCACGGGCTAGTCGACGAAATCCTAACTGGCCAGGTTCGGCTGGACCTCCTGGCTGATGGCCTTTCCCAATGCCTACCGCAATGCCTACCGAATGGCACCGTCCAATTGATCCCGATTCACACGCAGACTGCATCTGGCTTAATGGAATCTCTGCGACAGAAGGGCCTAGACGTGGACTGTATAAATACCGCGGCATCAGGCCACAAACAGACCGAACCGGACACCCTCGTCCCGAGTCATGATTCTTCCAAAATCGCCATCGTTGGCTTCAGTGGCCGCTTCCCTGAAGCCGATGGGCTAGACGAATTCTGGAGCCTTCTCCAACAGGGCCTGGACGTTCACCAGCCAGTTCCTGCTGATCGGTTCGATGCCAAAGCCCATTGGGATCCCACGCTACAGGAAAGAAACACGAGCAGTATCTTGCACGGATGCTGGATCCGCAACCCTGGCTGGTTTGATGCTCGCTTCTTCCACTTTTCACCGCGAGAAGCCTGCCAAGCCGATCCGGCGCAGCGCCTGGCATTGCTGACAGCCTACGAAGCCATTGAAATGGCCGGCTTGGTGCCGGACCGTACAGCATCCACAAAGCGACACCGCGTGGGTGTATACTACGGCACGACCAGTGATGACTGGCGCGAGGTCAACAGTGGCCAAGACATTGATACCTATTTCATCCCGGGGGGCAATCGAGCCTTTATTCCGGGGCGTCTGAACTATTTTTTCAAATTCAGCGGACCCAGCGTTTCGGTAGACACGGCGTGTTCGTCCAGTCTGGCCGCTATCAACGTCGCCTGTACAGCATTACTGAACCGAGAATGCGACACAGCCCTCGCCGGCGGTACGAATATCATGACAAACCCGGACAACTTCGCCGGGCTGGACCGGGGCCATTTCCTCTCGAGCACAGGGAACTGCAAGACCTTCGACGACGGAGCAGACGGATACTGCCGCGCAGACGGTGTCGGGACGGTGATTTTGAAGCGCCTGTCAGACGCCGTCGCCGACGAGGATCCGATTTTTGGCGTCATCCTGGGTGCTCACACGTCGCACTCTGCGGAGGCTGTGTCCATTACTCGTCCCCTAGCCGACGCGCAAGAGTATATTTTCCGGCAGCTGCTCACGGAATCTGGAATCCACCCGCATGAGGTGAGTTATATAGAGATGCATGGAACCGGCACCCAGGCCGGAGATGCGGTGGAGATGAAATCTGTGCTTGATACATTCTCATGGGACACGAGCCGCCCACGAGATAAGCCCCTACATCTGGGATCAGTCAAATCCAATGTCGGTCATGGTGAATCCGCGTCCGGTGTTACCGCTTTGATCAAGGTTCTGCTCATGATGCAAAAGAACCGCATTCCACCTCACTGTGGCATCAAGACCAAGATCAATCATGGCTTCCCCACTAATTTGGACGCACGCAATGTTCATATTGCTCGGTCTGAGACAGAGTGGCTGCGTCCAAAGGGTGGCAAGCGTCGAACCTTTGTCAACAATTTCTCCGCGGCTGGAGGCAACACGGCTCTGCTCCTTGAAGATGTTGCAGCAGCGGATGATGGCCATGATCATGAGAGCATTTCTCAGCAGGATCCCCGCAGACATCACCTTGTCACAGTCTCTGCTCGGTCTGCCAGGTCACTCAGGAAGAATCTACAGGCTCTCGCAGACTACATTGGCTCTGAAACCTCTTCGAATAGTGATACTATCCTTTCCCGCCTTGCGTATACAACCACTGCTCGGCGCATGCACCACTCGCGCCGTGTGGCCGTGGCGAGCGATGATCTCCAGCAGATAAAGCGCCTCTTGCTTGATTCTGCTTCTGGGCCAGATATCCCACCCTGCTCTGCCAAGGTTCCCGCCATCGGCTTTTTCTTCACGGGCCAGGGAGCACAGCAGACCGCAATGGCCCGGAGTTTATACGAGAACATCGCCTCGTTCCGTCGAGACATGACCGACTTCGACTGTCTCAGCCGTGCCCACGGGTTCCCATCGTTCCTCCCTCTAGTGACAGGCGCGGAGGACGTCGAGGCATTGTCGCCGACGGCAGTCCAGATTGGAACCGTCGCAGTTCAAATTGCGCTGGCGCGGCTGTGGCAGAACTGGGGCTTGGTGCCATCCTACGTGATCGGACACAGTCTGGGAGAGTTTGCCGCTCTGTGCATGGCAGGCGTTCTGAGCATCAGTGATACACTCTACCTGACAGGGGAGCGCGCATTATTGCTGGAGCGGCAGTGCCCCGTTGGCACTCACGGAATGCTAGCCGTCAAAGCGTCTGCGTCAGACATCACGCAAGTTCTAAGAGACATTGCCGTTGAGGTAGCCTGCGTCAATGGACCCCAGGACACGGTGTTGAGCGGGGCCAACGACGATATCGAGAAAGCGTCTGCAAAGTTATCGGAACACGGCTTCCCCTCCACCAAGCTCGTCGTCCCTTTTGCATTCCACTCCTCACAGGTGGACTCCATACTGGAAGACCTGGAGCGCGTTGCTGGTCGGCTGACATTCCATGCTCCCACGGTCCCGGTCATCTCGTCGCTCCTGGGCCGGGTTGTCACAGAAGCTGTGGTTTTTGGACCAGAGTATATCCGGCGGCACTGTCGTGAGAAAGTCAACTTCCTAGGCGCGATGAACATTGCCCGGGACAATGGAACCATCGAGTCCAAGGGCATGGCCATCGAAATCGGTGCCCACCTGATTCTGACACGCATGGCGAAGAATATAGTGGGTTCAGACTTCCGAATCTGTGCATCTCTTCGCCGAAACGAGAATACCTTCAAGACCCTCTCTGAGGCGCTGAGGACGTTGCATTTGGCAGGAGTTCCATTCAACTGGGAGGAATACCACCGTGATTTCAAGATGAGCCACAAAGTCCTCCCTCTTCCAGCGTACAGTTGGGACTACGAGAACTACTGGATTCAGTATCAGAACAACTGGTGCCTCACAAAGGGAAGTTCTCCGGGGGTCTCGAGTACTCCTGTACTTCCTCCGGTGTCTACCCGGCTCAGCTCGTCGGTACAAAAGATCGTTAAAGAGGAAATCGACAACATGCACGCTCGGATTGTTATTGAATCTGATTTTCATGACCCGGAGCTTCTGCCTGTCGCACTGGACCATAGGGTTAATGGACTGATCCTCTGTCCCTCGGTAAGTTTAGTTATGTACACGGTTTTTGGCCAGCACACAAACTAATGTCTCTTCGCTCTAGTCACTGTATGCCGATATTGCATATACCCTTGGGTGCTACATTGTTGAAAAGAACAAGCAGAATGGAGAAGGTCTCGTTCCAGACGTTGGCAACGTGGTTGTTGAGAAAGCCCTCGTCGTCAAAGACACAGGGCCGCAGCTATTCCAAGCCTCGCTCGACTTTGACTGGGGTACGCGTCACGGAGCGATGGAGGTATATAGCGTCGATGACACTGGCAAGCGGATCATGACCCATGCACAGTGCACCATCGACCTCCAGCAACCGGAAGTCTGGCAAGACGGCTGGCGCCGTCATCTGTATCTGATCCGACGCAGTATCGACCAACTGGAAGAGGGCGTCACCACAGGCCAGACGCACAAAATCCACCGAGGCCTCGCGTACAAGCTCTTCTCGTCCGTCGTGCAGTATGGACCATCTTACCAATCCATGGAGGAGGTGCTCTTCGACAGCACCGGGCTCGAAGCAACCGCCAAAGTTCGCTTGCAGCAGACCCAAGGGCAGTATGCGTTGAATCCGTCTTGGTGCGATAGCTTTGGCCACCTCACTGGGTTTATCATGAACTCCAATGACTCCCTGGACTTATCGCAGCATGTCTTCGTCAATCATGGCTGGAATTTCATGCGCTGCGCAGAGAGCTTCTCGACAGACCACGTCTATCAGACGCATGTTCGGATGCAGCCTCGGGACGATAATAATGACAACGTGTACTCGGGCGACGTGTACGTTCTGCGAGATAGCCAGATTGTCGCTCACTATGGGTCTGTCACATTCCAGAAAGTGGCTCGTCGGGTCCTAGAGATGCTCTTGCCAGCGCCCAAGCCTAAAAATGCCGTTCTTCGCCCAGTTGCAACAACGGGCTCTCGTCCAGCTCCTGAGTCTGCAGTTCGAAACAGAAGAGCAGCAGAGCCGAAGACACCACAGGTTTCGGCGATATGGCAGCAAGCACTTACGGTGATTGCAAATGAGATCGGGGTCCAGGCCGACCAACTCACCGACGACGTGGAGTTTGCCGACATGGGCGTTGACTCCCTGATGTCGCTGACGATTCTCGGTACGTTCCGCGAGACTCTGAATCTCGACGTCCCGGCGTCGCTATTCCAAGATTGCTCTTCTGTGCGGTCTCTCCGCGAATACCTCGGTTGCACTTCCCCGTCGTCCGGATCTAGCAGCGATGATGCCAGCGTTGCCGCATCAAGTGCGAATGCCTCTACTGTCGCTACACCAATGACTGTCGATGAGGACGACGAGACCAACGCTCCCGGCATGGACAGCCCCGAGGCCGGTACTGCAATGGTCATGGCCATGTTGGCCGAAGAGATCGGTATCAGCACGAAGGAGCTGGCCAAAGTCGATGATTTGGCCGAGGTGGGACTGGACTCGCTTCTGTCTCTCACTGTGCTGGGTCGAGTCCGCGAAGAATTGGCCATCGACCTGCCTGCGGATCTGTTCATGGAATCCACCAGCCTTTCGGCCATCACGTCCTCACTGCGAGCCATCTTCGGCGTGAGTACAAGCGCGAGGGGTGAACAGGTCCCCAAGCCATCGGCGAATAGCCACTCTGTGCCTCCAGCAACATCCATCCTTCTACAAGGTACCCCGGCCTGTTCGCAGACTCTGTTCCTCTTCCCCGACGGGTCCGGTTCTTCTACCTCCTACGCCATGCTCCCCACAATCTCCCCGAACGTCTGTGTCTATGGCATGAACTGCCCTTACATGAAGAACCCCCAGGATCTGAACTGCGCCCTACAAGATCTTACCCCTCTCTACGTCACCGAGATCCGCCGCCGCCAGCCTCGAGGGCCATATAACCTGGCAGGCTGGTCTGCGGGCGGCATCGCAGCCTACGACGCAGCGCAGCACCTCGTGCAAGCCGGGGAACCAGTCGAGCGCCTGATCCTACTGGACTCGCCCAATCCCATTGGTCTGGGCAAGCTGCCGCCTAGTTTCTACCGGGTCCTGGAGGAGGCCGGTGTTTTCGGCAGCCAGAAACCGCCTGCGTGGCTCATGCCGCATTTCCTGGCTTTCATCGACGCATTGGATCAGTACAGCCCGGTCCCGTTCCAGCCTTCGAGCGCAGCTCCCAAGACGACGCTCATCTGGGCGCGGGACGGCGTGCGCAAGTCGACCGGCGGAAGTCTTCGATTCGAGCCGCAGCCCGACGATCCGAAGGAGATGGCATGGCTTTTAGACGACCGCGTAGGTTCAGAGCTGGGCCCGAATGGCTGGGATACGCTGCTGGGGCGCAGGAATCTACGCATTGAGACGTTGGCTGAGGCGAATCATTTCTCGATGGTTCGGGAACCTGTAGCTTCTAGGCTGGTGGAAATTATGCGAGAGGCCATGTATGATTGAGTTTGTATGGCGTTTAGATTTTAGAGTTACGTAAACTAGAATGAACTGTGCTATTTCCAGCGTCGAGAACCGCTTTCTGGGATAGGATAAGTACGTAAAGGTGCTCGATGTTGTATGTACCTACAAATTTGCTGTTTCTTTAAAGCAGGGCTCTACCCTCTTAGTCGATAAATTACGTTAACTATGGATTCTTTAGGAGTTCTCTGTACACGTAGGCTAACCTCCATAAGTATAGCAGAAATCATACGCCTCTGCGCTCATTCAGGTTACTTACTTAGGGCACTTGGTCTTCCTCTTATCCTATACTTCGTGATTATCTTAGGCTGCTCAGGGCGAGCACTAAAACGCAAAGAGTAGGCGGCCACCGACCGTCCTAGAAAATCAAGTATCATGTATGAATGTATTCCTCTATACTTCTTTTAGCCGCACTGGATAAAGGTCATCAAAGTGCGTGCGTATCAACACTAGCTAGAATACTAGATACAGGAATTGTGGCAAATGACGAATTGTCAGCACGACCAACTCTCCGCTCAAATCGATCTCGGTCTCGCATAGCAGCAACCCCGAAAGTAAAACATAAACGTATGATGTATCTCGCCAACGGCTCGGCTCGCATAAGCTCGGATAAGAGGTATGCGGGCGATAATGTAAGCACTAAGTAGTGAGCACGACCCGAATCAGGTCAGACACGAAGCCATCTCCACGTCATATCACTGCAAAGCCAAGACGCTCGCCTCGGCTACCCATCGATCAACTCCAACGATCCAGCGAATGTGAAAGCTCGTGCAGGCCAGTCCGGAGGGCCTCGACATACGTGCCCAGGACGGCCTCTTCCGGCTGGTTTCGCATCCTCTCCGCGTGGCGGGCAATGGCGTCCAGCAACGAGCCTATTGTTTGGAGTTCCGAGTGTATCACCTGCACAACTACTTTGGCGCGCATGTTGTCGTCGAGAAGATAGCCCCCAATGCACAAGGGGATATCATGCACTGGGAGGTGGACGTAGTCACTACTACTATCGGGTGCGGATCGATCGCGAGGCGTGGAACCGGGACTGAGAGGACCGGACTGGTGACGATGCTGGTGCTGGTACTGCTGGGACAGGACGGTGCGATACGACTCCATGACCTGGTGCATGATGAGGACCTGGAGGAGGGCCACGCTCATGCCGCGCGAGCAGGGGCAGTCGAGGGTCTCGCGCACCGTGTCGGTGGCCAGGCGGTTATTCTGCAGGGCCACGTCCAACGAAACAGGGGACTTCGAGGGGGTGTTTTGTTCCGAACGGACACACGCTCTGGCGGCGTGGAGGGTCTGCAGCACGGCTGAAATCCGATAGATGCAGTCCGTCGTCGTGTGTCTGGCCGTGGAGAAGAAGGGCTCCGATACTGATACGGCGGCATCGGCATCCCATATCCGCTCCCCCGTGAGATCTGGGTCTGTCATATTGCTTGTATCACTCCTTGCGAGATCCGCCGTGCCGCCGAGGTTGTTGTTCGCCAGAAAGTCTCCGGGCGACTCCGGGCTTAAAAAGGGGACCGGCATGTTCTCGGATCTGCTGCAATCCACCTGCGTCTGCGTCTGCGTCCTGGCGGGCCTCGCGTGCCCCAGCGACGTGGCGATCAACTCGGGGGTCGGGGAGAGAAAGTTGTCGAAGAGGTCCGACGGCATCGCATAGTCGAACGATCCGCACTGCTCGTCCCCGTGAATGGGGTTCTTGCTGGGTGGTGTCCGACGTGTCCCGCCAGCCGTATAGTTCTTTGATTTCGGCTCTCCCTGCGGAGTCCACGATGGCCGGGGTGGCCACGTTGCTGCCAGGGTACTAGTATGGTTGGTAGGAGGGCCAGAGCAGGGATGCGAGGCCGCATACACTTGACGAGCCTTGCCAATGCGACGGGTCTCGCTGTAGTGGCACACGATCCCATTTTTAGTGCATCGCTGGCACTGCGGCTGGCCCCGGTCACATTTGATCTTGGAGAGGGCACAGAAGTCACAGCTGGCCTTCAGCTTGGTGACTTTACCCGCGGGATGCGAAGTAGCATTGCTCGAGCTCATTTTTGGCGCAACGGGCGAGGCTTGGGGAAAGATGCTCAGAACAGACGGAGAGAGATTGCTTGTTTTCCAGTGGTTCCCGGAATACAGTTCAGTTAAGACTTGCTTGGCCGTTCTTACTTCTTACCTTGGCTTGAAGAAAAGCCACATGGAAGCGAAGGCATCCATGATCGGCCGTCATTCCTCGTATTGACCCGGATTCGTACATACAGAGGATTTGGCTAACTATGAGGCGATGGTCCAGAAGGCCAGAATGTAATCGTATCGAACCGGCGGACCCGGTGCTTCTCTTATCTGTTTCGTCAAGCTCTGTCCGGAAATCGGAAACGTCAGCACGGGTGGAGATGCATTCATACGAGGTGAGGGCCTATCAAGGCACGTACCTGGGCAAATGGGGGCTGCCGGCCTCCCTCACTTGGACAAGAAAGGCATTATACGACGGTATTGGAGGGTTACATTTGGATCTGCCTAATCCTAATGACTGCAGGGATTGTAACGGGCATTCTGATCGAGGCAGTCGGTTACCACTATAGAGGCGTATACTGTACACATATCACCGGCTCACCGGCTCACCGGCATACGTGGCACATACCTTATATCATATTACATATATCTATACCACGTTGTTCTTAGGATTTTCCTATCGATCTGACAAGATGGCATATCCAAAATCCCAACCGGGTACATGAGTTTATGCGATGGCGATCGGCAGACGGAGTTACTTATGCGAGCCCCGAGGGAAACGAGACATGTATATATAGAGACAGAGAGACCTCTGGCCAAGAAGTTTTCAGTGGCATGTCCCAATTGCATCCAGCCACAGAATGTCCGCAGCACAGGATATCGAAAAGCCTGCCCCCGAATCGTCGCCCTGGCATCCCAGCCAGTACCCCGACGGCGGCCTCCAAGCATGGCTCGTGGTTGCAGGATCGTTTTGCTGTCTCTTTTGTAGCTTCGGCTGGATCAACTGTACGCTTCTCCGGCACGTCCTCTCGCAGACTCGCAGACTCTGACTGATTCTTTGTGCGTTTAGGCATCGGAGTGTTCCAAAACTACTACGAAGCCCATCAGCTCCGGGACTACTCGGCCAGTGAGATTTCCTGGATTGCATCGCTGGAAATCTTCATGCTGTTCTCGGGAGTATGTCGAGAGGGATTCAGTATATCAGAAGACAGACTGACTTCCACAGGGACCCATCGTTGGCCGCATCTACGACCGGCACGGCCCTCGCTACCTGCTCCTGTTCGGCACGTTCATGCACGTCTTTGGCTTGATGATGGCCTCGCTGGGCACCGAGTATTACCAGATCCTGCTGGCCCAGGGCATCTGCAGCTCCGTCGGCCTCAGCTGCCTCTTCACCCCGGCCACCTACAGCACTCTGACGTGGTTCCATCGCCGACGCGGCCTCGCCATGGGCCTCATCGCCTCCGGATCCAGCCTGGGCGGCGTGATCTTCCCCATCATGCTGCACCGTCTGGTGCCCCGGGTGGGATTCCCGTGGGCCATTCGCATCGCCGCCTTTCTCATCTTGGCCATGCTCCTCTTCAGCAACCTCACCGTGCGCTCGCGCATCCCCCCGTCCCCCAAGAACCTGCGCCTCGTCGACTACGTGAAACCCCTGCGCGAGCGCGTCTACCTGCTGACCTCGATCGGCGCCTTTCTGTTCTACCTGGGCATGTTCCTCCCGATCGACTACGTCCAGCTGCAGGCGACGGCAGCCGGCATGCAGCCAGCCCTGGGCGACTATCTGATCCCCATCCTCAACGCCGCCAGTCTCTTCGGCCGGATCTTCCCCGGCTGGCTGGGCGACCGGGTGGGCACGTACAACGTGCAGATCCTGATGAGCATCTTCTCGGGCACCTTGGCCCTGGCGCTGTGGATTCCCGCCACGGGCAACGCCGCCATGGTGGTCTTTGCGGCCCTGTACGGCTTTGGATCCGGTGCCTTCGTCTCGCTGCTGCCGGCCATGATCGCGCGGATCTCGGATATGAAGGAGATCGGCACGCGCACCGGCGTGGAGATGGCCATCATGTCGGTGGCGGCGCTGGTCAGCAACCCCATCGGCGGGGCGCTGATCCGGTATGACTTCGATCAAGTCGACTTTACTCACCTGCAGATCTACTGTGGGGTGGTTCTGCTTGGGGGCGCATTCTTCTTTGCTCTGGCTCGCGTCGCTTTAGGAGGGCCTGGGCTGATCAGCAAGGTCTAGTTGTACAGAATGTATAGAATAGACATTGGTAGTAAGTTGGCAACTCTGCTAAAGGGGGCACAATCATATAGATCATACCGTTATAGACCGTCTGGAGCGCAACCCGTGAAAGGGACAAGGTTAGGAATCCCTCGAGGCAAACGATCCTACCTCGCTAGGGATCTCGTATAACTCGTTAGTTCCAACCTGCCCAGTTAGGATACATTCTGCGTGTCTCGGCCTCGGGGATTCGCATAAGTTATGCGACGCCGACTGGCCGATCTACTTGACGGCTTCATATCTCTCTCCACCTCCCCTCGTACTGCTGCAGACCAACCATCTAGAAACCCCAACATGAGTGAAGGATCGCGTTCCCGCAGCTGCCTGCTCTGTCGCTCTCGGAAGGTCAAATGTGACCGACAACAGCCCTGTGGGGGCTGCGTTCGCGCCACCTCGCCCTGTGTCTATCCCCAAGGGACGGGGCGCGCTCCCAAGCAGCCGCGACAATCCGCCACCAACTCGGCGATGCTGGCCAGACTGGGCCGGCTGGAGAGGATCATCCGTCAGCTGGAGAGCCAACAAACCCAGCAACAGCCACAGGCCTTAGAGTCGGACGCAGACCCGCCCACGACTGCAGGACCGGGGGACTGGCGCAATGGCCGTCTCGCCATTGACAGCACCTCGAGTGTCTACGTGAGCAACGTGCTCTGGGCGAGCCTGGGCGAGGAGGTGGAAGAACTGCGGGATTTGCTACATGAATCGCCCTCGAATGACGATGACGAGCAACAGGAAGAGGAAGAGGACTGGCAGGAAGAAAGCAACGAGCAGGAGGAGCCACCACCCCCCGACAGCACCGGGTTGAATACGGCCATCATGGGCTTCAGGTCGCGCGCCCACTCCCTGCGAGGCTTCCATCCGTCGCTCTCCCAGCAGGTCGCGCTGTTCGACATCCTCCAGACCAATGTGCTCCCCGTGGTCAAGATCTTCCACATGCCCACCCTGTCCCAGCTCTTCTGGAACGCGGTCGCCTCGCTGGACGCCCTCGACTGCAACACGGAGGCCCTCCTGTTCGCCATCTACTACGCCGCCATCATCAGTACCGATCAGACTCACCGGTGCCCTCTGGGTCTCCCTCGCGCCCAGGCCCTGCACACCTATCGCTTCGCCGTCGAGCAGGCCCTCGCCCGCGCCGACCTGCTGAACACGCAGAACGTCATCCTGCTCCAGGCCGCGGCGCTGTTCCTCAGCGCCCTCCGGCACGAAGACGATTCCCGGACCGTCTGGTCGCTGACGGCCTTGATCGTGCACATCGCCCAGGCCATGGGTCTGCATCGCGACGGCACCGCTTTCAGACTACGGCCTCTCGAGACCGAACTGCGCCGCCGACTGTGGTGGTTCATCGTCGGCCTCGACCAGCGCTCGTCCGAGTATCACGGCTACGAGCCCATCGTAACCGACTCGTCCTTCGATACCCGACTGCCCTTGAATATCAACGACGCAGATCTGACTGCAGACATGGTCCACCCGCCGCCAGAGCGCCCCGGTGCCTCCGAGATGACCCTGAGTCTGATCGCGTGGGAATCCATCTCCACCATGCGCTTGGTCAGCTTCATTTCCCCGCAGCACGGCGGCCGAGGACGACGATGCAGAAGTAGTAGGACCTCGTCCTTGTCCCTGGCTGAACGCGAGTCCCTGGCCCAGCAGCTCCAGCTCCGTCTGGAATCCAGATACCTGCAGTACTGCACCCCGGGGGACCCGTTCCTCTTCGTCTCGGCGACCGTGGCGAAGCTGATTATTGCCCGTGTCTGGCTGATGGTGCATTATCCGCGCAAGCAGGTAGACAGCAACAACAAGAACAGTCCAGAAAAAGAAGAAGAAGAAGAAGCTCTCCCATCATCACCACCACCGCCCCCAGCAGCTCCATCACCACAGCCTCGTCAGAGTCCCACTCCCACTCTCCAAGTAAAAGACAAAGAAAAAGACAAAATCTTCCTCCTCTCCATCGAAGCCCTCTCCCTCTCCTGCTCCCTACTCTGTACCCCTGCCATCGCCCACTGGGCCTGGCGCTCCGATACCTACCTACAATGGCACGCCGTTGCCCTCGTACTGTTCGAGATCTGCACCCGGCCGCCATGCCACGACTGCGATCGCGCCTGGGCAGCAGTGGAGATCCTGTACGACCGGTGGCGCATGAAGGAGCATACGCGCAAGGGGACGCTGTGGAAGCCGATCGGGCGACTGATGGCCAAGGCGCGGTATGTGCGGGAGATGCAGGCTGTGGAGAGAGGGGGTTCATCTTCATCATCATCATCATCTTCTTCTTCGTCGTCGTCGACGTGGTCGTTGTATTCGCCGTCGGTGTCATCGGTAAGAGAAGAGAAGAAGAAGAAAAAGAAGGAGAGGCCTACCTCTGCTGTCTCTCATTCTGTCGCCTCTCATAATACCGTCACGACGACAACCTTAGATCCCCTAGCTGATGTCTTTTCTCTGACGCCCTTTTTGGACCTGGGTCCTGGTTTGGAGGATCCTTTTCCCGGTGTCGGTGTAGATGATGGTTTTGTTCAGGTAGATATGTGCGGTTCGTAGGATTTAAAACGTGGCTTTCCTGTGTCGGTTGTTTCCCTGGGAATATAATTCGATGTTAGTTTGCTGTCACATTGTAGGTATACGGAGTATACCTACATGACATACCTACATGAGGACCCCCAACGGCTAGGTTACATATTCCATTCTGCCTGAGTGTTTACATGTAATATCCATGATGCTACGAGAATGGAGTACACCGATGGGTATTTTTTTTTGTTCTTTCAAACGGTACAATCAATATGGTTTCTTCAAGTTAATGGATGTACACGTTGCATGAGTTTCGGAGAAAAGACGCAGTCAAGGACGGAAGGAGATAGAGATAAAATCAGGTTATCAGGTAAAATAGGTCACGGGTTAAATGTTTCACGTAAAAGTCGGTGGAGAAAGAGCTGCGCGAGAGAAAAGGGGGAAAGGATTTCAAATCAAATATCAGATGGGAACATAAGAAAATGATTGCCAGGTATCAAGGATTGAGGAAGATTTCAGCACCAGAGAGAGGGAGAGTGGAAAGACATGAGGAATAGGAGATGAAAACAATTTTTTGTTTTTGAAGAGACAGGAAATCATTCCAACGTTCTGGTCCTCCTAGAAAGAAGACAGTACCATCGACGTTCCCAATAACATCATTTTGTAGACATGACGTGGCTCTTTGGTCGAGTTCATTCAAAGCAATGTAGGCGTGGAGGGTTGCAAGGTTCTGGTATCTAACACGCATGTACAGTCCGCCGAGGCAAACTCGTTGCTTCTTGTAGACCAAAGAAGCTGCACAACCGGGAGAAATTAGAAAAGGAGAAAGTGAGAGGAAAAAAAAATTAGAGGGAAAAAAGACAACGTTAAGAAGCAGAATGGTTAGAAAAAAAATCAGGGTGACAGTGGCTCATTCCTCCAAGAAGACCTTAGGCGGATTGGTGCAATCATTCTTGAGGCAGCTGGCTGCGACGGGTCTTCTCGGCTTCGAGGTTTTCGTACAAGAGATAGAGAGCCTTCTCATTTGCTTGAGCGCTGCCCATGATGGTGAACATGCGCTCGCCCGTCTCGTCGTGCGGCGCCTTGGCAATCGAGATTCTAGCTCCAGAGCTTCTGCGAATCTCGGTGATCTTGGTACCGCCCCGGCCAATGATGCATCCAACCATGTCGGCGGGAATACTGATGTTCTGGGTCTGGATCTCTTCGCCGTCTTCGGTGACAAGAGGATAGCCGCGGTTGGAGATGTCGGGGTTGGATCGTCGGCTGTAGCCACCGCTCTGGTCGCTGAAGTCGGCGCCGTTGCCGGTGCGGTTGTAGGGACGACTGCTGTAACCATTACCGGTGTTGCTGCTGCCACTGCCGGTACTGGGGTTCACCGGTCCGGAGCTAACCGACGCACGAACGGCAGGGTTGTACAGGATGGTGCCGGTTCCCCGTTGCCAGTCGTCAATAAGGCACTTGCCGATCTCCCACACGGCCTTTTCGATTCCTTCGGGGGTTCCTTGGACCTCGACGATACGTTCGGTAGACTGGGGGAGCATTTCCTTCTGAGCGACCATGCGCACACCGGAAGCGTCTTGGATGTGCTTGATCTTCAGGCCCTGCCGTCCGATGATGGTGCCCATTTGGTTGTGAGAGATTAGGAGACGAACCGCTGGGGACATATTAGCAACGAATATTGACTATGGATGATAGACGCCGGGCGCACTCACGGTGAGTTCCGTTGTTCGACACGATGCCTCCCATGCCCATCTGCGGAGCACCCTCGAGCAATCCTTTGGCCACCAGAGCATAAGCCCTTGCGGTACCGTGCAGGGGGCCGGTCACAGTTAGGACGCGATCGTGCACACCGGGCACCACTTTGCTGACGCCAGCTTTGACACCAGTTTCATCGCGGAGGTCGGCAACATTTTTCCCGGCCTTGCCGATGATGATACCGGCTTCTTTAGACGACACGATCGCACGGAGGGTCAAGGTAGACTGGGCGTATTCTTCTTCGGTTTTGGGGGTGATCTCAATGTCACCATCGTCAATCATGGCATCAGTCAAGGTCTCGTCAACGATGGTGTTATCGTGAAGGTCGGAGGAGTCCATGGTTTCGGTTTCGGGGGGGGGGTTGTGGTGAGACAGATAGGAAGTGTCAATTAGGCGGGTGTTTCAGAGTCTCCTTCACGAGCCAGTCAGCAACCCTGCGCAAGGCGGGACAAAACCGAAATCATAGCCTGTCGTCTTTTGCATTCTTCGAGTCATGGGTAAATTGGATGGAAAGAGAGACCAAAGTCACCATGACCGAGTCAAAGCACAATGGAAAGGCAGACAAGGAATGGCAGATGCGACAGGCCGAAGGGGATCATCACGGTTGCATGAGCGACTTACCAAATGAGAAGGCAAGGACTTGAAGGGCGGAGAGAAAGATGACGGTTATGTGGAGATGGCAAACGACAGTCCAAGGGTTTGAGAGGGGAAACCAGGATCGATTGGCGGACGATGAGGGGGACAAGAAAAGACAGCCCGAGGGGTTTTTCGGCGAGCGGGGATCGGAAAAGGTGGAGGAATGAAGAAGGGAGGGGGAAGAATGGAAGAAGCGTTAAGGAAGAAAAGAAGAGAAGGGATAAGAGAAGAAGAAGAGAGAAGAGGGGGGGGGGGAGAGAAGAGAAGAGGAGGGAAGAAGGGAGGACGTAGGAGGAAAAGGCGGAGGATGAAGCGAGGAGATGAGGATGGCGAAAAGGTGAGGAGGGAAGAAGGAAAGGAAGAGGAAGAAGAAGAGAAGAGGAAAAGAAGAGGCGGCGAAAGGCGAAGAAACGTGAGAAGAAGAGGAGACTCGACGGGCGCCTGTGGTTGGCTGCCGATGCGGGCGGGGAGGAATCGCCCGTATTGCCGCCGTATTGCCTGGATGCCTGGTATTGCAGGCTCTTTCTACCAGTATACTGCTGTTTGAGATAGTAGGTAGGTGGTAGGTAACCTTAGGTATGCGGGTGTACATTGTATGTACTCTAACTGCTCTATCTCTATATACCCTCTATTCTGACTCTTGCTCTCCCAAGTCCCCTCGACGCCGGCCATGCACTTAGGTACTCCATCTATGCGGATGCCTATACATACTCCCCAGGGTCTTATTTACCTATCCGCCTCGAAAATGACCTTCTGCACCTTCATCGCGTTGAACAGATCGTATGCCTCGACGGCCTGAGATAGGGGCATAACTTTCTCGGCCATAAAACTACTCCTTTTAGCTACCGAGGACGCAACATGGGTTCTATCAGGGAAACTAAAACATACCCAAGCAGGTGCTGATTCTTCTTCAGAACCTCCAATGCCTGTGGTGAAACAGATCTCACCGGGCAGCGGCCCATCTGGATCCTCAGGTTTTTGCCGTAGGCTTCGTTTCCATTCCAGGGGATCTGCAATCGACCCGGTCAAAATCAGAATCCAGGGACATAGCAATTTGTTGGTGGCGAAAGCACTCCACGAAAGGCAAGCAAACAAAAAAAGAAGAATACACTTACCTCTGCATTATGCACACCCACACTGCTAATTGTACCCCACGGACGCAGCAGATCAAACGCAGTTCGCAACGCAGGACTTAGTCCAACGACCTCAATGACAGCGTCCGCGCCTCGTCCATCTGTCAGCTCTTGCACCCGCTTATCCAAGCCGGCGCGGTCCTCTTTGAAATTCCACGGCTCCGCGCCCAAGGATCGAGCCAGCTGGAGTCTCGACGGGACCGAGTCGACCGCAAGAAGATGTTTCGGTTTATACTCCAGCGCGTTAATTAAAGCGCAGAGTCCGACGGGTCCGCAGCCGATGAGCACGACAGTCTGTTCGGAGATTTGCTCCGGAGTACATCCTTTGAAGGCGTTGTTGGCAGCGAACCATCCCGTTGGGAAGATGTCGGCCATTAGCACGAGGTATTTTTCGTCGACACCCTCGGGGGCCTTCATGACCGTCCCGTCTGCATGGGGGATGCGGATCTGCGTTAATCGTAGTGAGAAATGCTGAGCCTAACAGCAAAATTTGCTAAGATCCAGATGTCTTACATATTGAGCCTGTGCACCGTCTAGATGGTCACATCCAAGGAGAGTGTTCTTGTCGCATCTCGACGAGAACCCTTGTTTGCAGTAGAAGCACTGGCCACTGTACGGGGTATAAGAGTCATCATCAGGCAATCTCGGAGAATATAAAACAAACACCCATTCCCAAGAGGGAAACAGCATGTACCTACCAGGATGTCGTAAAGGCGCTGACAACCACGTCTCCCTTCTGGACGGACTTGACACCTTCACCAGCCTCAACCACCTCACCAATAACCTCGTGGCCCATAATGACGCCCTCATTCGTAGGCTCAATACCTCGGAACGTATGGAGATCACTGCCATTGAACTCGTTAGTGGCCTAGACAAACCTATACGAATTGAGCCGCGAACAAAGCACCTGTACCAGAAGGCCCGGAGGGATTGGAAATACATATTGCTTACCTCCCACACAGCGCTGTATACGTCACTTTCACAACAATATCCCCCGCTTCTTGGATTTTGGGAATTGGCCGGTCCTCGACGGCTACCTTGTAGGGGCCGCGGAATACCACGGCGCGCATCGTGTCAGCGGCCATATTGACGTTGGTTTGAGAATCGTTGTATATCTATAATCTATAAGTAGAGATGGTGATAAGGTCAATAGAAGAAATGTTCTGCCCCGCTAACAGGAACAGTGTGGAGGAGTCGGCGACGGAATATGCCAGGCCGAGTTCCCTTGTCGGCGGTGGGGCCGCTCGTCGCAGATGATGAATGGCAGGCTTCAATTCTAGACCCTGTCGCCATTCTATGCGGCCTTTCTATTCTGTCCTACGGTGTCCAACTTACTGCAAGCATCTGCACGTCTGAATGTGAGAGGAAATGCTAGATTGGGATAACGACTATCATTCTAACCCAAGATTTACACGATGACTGGCGAGCCTCCAGAAACTAAAACAGGTCAGATAATCCATGGCTTCAGATATGCATGAGAATCCAGCCCAGCGAAGAAAGTAGACGGATGCTCGAGAGTTAAAAAAAGGACCAAATTCCAAAACCAGCCACGTGCACATTATTCTCCATGTAACGCCATTTGCCTTACTCCATAAAAACGCTCACTGTATGTATCAGTCTTTGCAAGAGTTCACCGGGACTCCTGAGTTAAGAAGCCTCACAGACGCAGGTTGTTCTTGCAGGAACGACGAAAAGGGTCCCTTTAGCACACCACGCAGAGAAGTTCCTCTTCCAGGATGAACTTGCCCTCCTTGTACTTCTCGCTAGCCTCGTATGCCTTGTCGTATTTCCACCCTACCGTTTCTCTGCATTGCCGGCAAGCGATGTCCCGCACGATATGCCTTCCGGTCGTCATACTACGTTCGACAGCCTCCGACTGCGTTATGTTGACGACGTTGTTGAAAAGGTACGCTTTACCATGCTGGCCACGGAAGTTCTGCGGGGAAACGAAGTATCACAGTTAGCCGACGCCCATCAATCATGTAAATCGGCCAAGGACAGAGCAGAACAAGAATAAAATAAACTCACCCGGCTGATTATATCATCGTAGTCAGCAAGATGCGTTTTGCATTGCTTGCATCCGAAGATTTTGTTGGAGGTGAGGTACACGTTGTATGCAAGACCCATTATGATCTATCCTCGGCTTTCTTCCCACTGCCGCCCGTTGAGGGTACGTCCTGGAATGTGAGCTCGACAAGTCCAAGGCAGGAGCAGATTATTGTGAAATCGATCCAAAATGCAATGTGGCAGAGGGGAAAAGAACAAGAACACGAGGTGGTTTTCTTCTTCTGGAGGTTCCTTCTCGCCTGGGATTGGTTATCCTCGTAGGGGGAAGCCCGATTTGACCGCAGTCTAAGAGCTGATGATGGCACCAGAGAAAGGGGTCTGAGGGTTCAACGTCAAGGGGATTAGGAGGTGGGATTTCAGGTATTTATGACGATGCTGAGACAGTGGTAGAGGCTAATCCAGCCTAAGTCCTAAGATGAAGTAGATTGAATAGATGTACGGAGGAATGTTCCCGGTAGGTAGGTCAGGGGGAGTAGGCGTCCGACAAGCCGGGATGGGCGGGATATGCAGCTGTCAGGGAGGGAGGAAGGAGAGCAGGGCGCAGAGATATCTAGAGGGCTGAGCAGGAGGCGTGCGAGAACGAGGCCGGGAGATTTAAGGCAGGCAGTGGGAACAATGAAAGGCTGGATCGGGCAGCTTCCAGGAGAGCGAGAGAAAGAGAGCGCGAGAGCCCGAGCGACCCCCGCATCAATAATACCGCTCGCGTCATGTCATCCTGGCTGCCCGCCTGCCCGCCTGCCCGCCGTACGGTACCTGACGGAGCATACCGTACCTTAGTCAGCGGTCGAAGTAACTAACTTAACTAGTTAACTATGACCGTCTGACTGTCTGAGCAACTGGGAGTATGATTCATCTTACGCATGATCATTGCCTACCTAGGCTCTATCAGATGACGCCCTATGTTTTGACTCTTGAGTCCCGCCAGGATCTGGGTGTTTTGCCTTTCTCGTATGTACAGTAGACATGCATCTACTGCTGCGTGGCCCTAAGATCAGGCACACGATCAATCATATTCTAGTTATGTACGTGCATGTCGATTGACTCGTAGCGGTGACTGTACTCTGTATAGCGCCAAATTCATCGTTGGTTCAGCATGTCCTTGTGGGTCTCCCAGAACCGCCTGCAGTCGGTATGGCCCCAATGGTCAGTCCACCACTCCCCGAAACTGTCTTCCACAGCCTCGTCGATTTTGGGAAGTCGTTCGTCCCGTTTCAGTCCGCACAGTGCGCAGGCATGGGACGCCTTGAGGGCTCCCTGTTCTGCCGTGGCCGTCATGACCCGAGTGTTCTCCAACACTGCTTGGATGGGGCGTCGCCCGGAAGCCTGGATGACGGAATTGAAAACGGCCGCGCGGTCTCGCCACATCACAATCACATCGACGGCCTCTTGCTTCTCCTTGATGTCTTCATTCTTGTTGACGGTGTTGAGTTTCATTCCTCCTGGCTTCCCGGAGCGCGCAGGGCCAATCTTCATGCTTTGGCTCAGAATGGAGTCTCTTTTCCATCGTAAAGTCCGTCCCGAGACAACACGGGCCACTGCGGTCAAGACACACAGAATAGACGACGCCACCAGGTCAACGCTCTCCTTCTGTTGCAGATTCTTCCTTGCATGGGTGGCTTCTTGTCGCAACTGCTCAAAAAGCCGAGGAAACAATTCCAGGATAACAGACGGTGGAGGGATATTCGTTGGGCGGACTGCACTCGTCTGTACAGATTGTGTTGATGTTGATACACCAGTCGACGGAGAATTAATCTTCTTCGTATTAGTAAGAGGGTCTGAGCTGCCCACTGGCAACGTAGTGGCCACTTGTGAAGCCGGCCTCGCAGGACTTTCTGTAGAGGGCCCGTCGATAAAGTCACCCCATTCTTCAAAAGGCTCCTCCTCTGTAGGAGCAGGAGGTTTTGTCGATATTGTTTTATTAGCCTGGATTCTACTCTTATTTTGTCCAGTGGAGCCTGTCGACCGACTGTAGATTGCAGGCGGGTGATTTTCAGGAGTGAGAGAATCCAGTAAGTCCAGCTGTTTGGGCTGACAAGTCGTATTAATTCTCGCCCGTTCAGAATCGTGATATACTGGGTTTATTCCAGCCATCCGCGTTTGAACGGGCTCTGTTGAAAACGATGGTTCAGAGGGTTTGTCGGGAGATTCAAATTCGCCCCAGTCCTCACTTCCGTCACTGGAAGCCGTCTCCAGAGTGGCATCGAAAAGTATGTCACCGCTGTTGGCAAACTGCGGTAACCGGGGAACCGTATCGTGAAAAGCAGTCTGTTTCTTTGGCAATGATCGATTTTGAGCGGCATGGGGCATGAATCCATTCCCCCGGTGAGAAGCATTGGGAAGGCCAGTGTCTGAAAAAGGCTCTAGGCCGTCAATTAAAGAATCTGTATGAGGCCTAGTCGCTGGCGGAGTCCCAGGTGTTTGGCCGGAAGAAGCCCCGGCTCCAAATTCTGCGAACAAGTCGGCAGACATTTGGATCAGGAAAACTGCAATTCACAGTATCACAAGAATGTCGTGGATTGGTCTGGTTGCAATGGGCCGGCTAGGCAAACGTGCAGCAAGACCGATAAAACGATGAGGGGGCTGATATTCGATAGTCTATCGGGTTATCAACGGGCGATGGTGGCGGGTCACTTCCGTAGCCGCGGTTGATCTCCGCCTCGTCATAGGTAATACTTGGCCTCTGACCTTCTCGACTTCCCCCACCACTCAACCCTTAGAGACCAGGCAACCAAATACCGCGTGGTGAGATGAGGGGTATTGAAGATACAAGGTAGGTGAGATTCCATTTCAACCTATGTCGGACCTTCTGCTAACCAGCTTTCTTAAGGCAGCGATGGAACACCCTGTTTCGCGACAATCAAACCACCTCCGACCTCCGAGCAGCGGTCAGATCCGAACAAGGGGACAAACTATGCAACGAGGGACTTAGATCGATTTGTTGGAAGGCATGCGTCTTGTAGCCATCATCACCTGGCTATCCGCTTACCTGAGCGCAGGCATTCCTGCTCTTCGACAATCTCGATCGCGCGCAATGGCCGCAGAAGACAACCGAATCGCGGGGCGCCTACGATGCCCTGAAGGCCCATTTCTTGAAATACATAAATCACCCCGACGATTTGGAGTCCACTGTGGACCCTCTGACCGATGATGAGGAGGTATGTCCCATGTTTCTTATCGTGATGATCTACCAGAGCCCAACTGACAGTTTCGCCGCACAGTCTCCTTGGCAGACGCTCCGACGCGATGAACAGATGCGGGCAGACATATCGCAGGATGTCGACAGGTGCTTGCAGGAGAATTTTTTCTTTCGAGAGCCTGCTACGAAAGATAAAATGATCGATATCCTCTTTATCTATTCTAAGCTCAACCCTGACCTTGGGTACCGCCAAGGCATGCATGAGCTATTGGCGCCTATCTTGTGGGTGGTTGACAAAGATGCCATTGAAACGAAATCGCTTGATGGGACAAGTTTGACTGGTGAAAACGACGCCCTGTTGCAACTTCTGAGTGCAGACTTTATAGAACATGACTCATTTACTCTGTTCTGCTCGGTAATGCAAAGTACTCGGTCATATTACGAGCACAACCGACAGCGATCCGCAAATGGCCAGATAGATGTTGTGCCAATTGTGAATCAATGCAACTACATACACAATGAACTCCTGATGACCACGGATTTAGAATTGGCCGATCACCTACAGGCAATGGAGATTTTGCCCCAGATATTCCTCACGTGAGTTTCTACCCATGGACGCTTTCTCTGTCTAGTCTAACTAGTCTAACAAAATTATACTCGAGAGCAGTCGTTGGATGCGCTTATTGTTCGGTCGCGAATTTCCTTTTCAAGACGTCCTAGTGGTTTGGGACGTCCTCTTTGCCGAAGGGCTGCGTCCTGAACTCATCGATTTCGTATGCGTTGCGATGCTATTACGCATCCGCTGGCAATGTTAGATCTTGATACATGGACAGGATTGTTTACCCTATCGCTGACGGACTTCAGTACTCGATGCCGATTCCTCGGCCGCTTTTACCACGTTGCTCCGCTATCCCTCTCCTCACCCACACGAACCCCAAAGCTTTGTGCGCGACGCAGTATACCTAGAGCAGAATCCCACACCGGATAGAGGCGCTTTCATTATCTCCAAATATTCCGGCAAACCACCAGACTCTTCCAAACGTCAATCGCATGTGCGAGGTATCTCCGGGATGAGATCTCACCTTCGTGGTGAACTATGGGACGCCAGTGAGAAGGGCTCTCCTTCTAGGTCGCCTGCAAGAAATAGTCCCAAGGGATTGGAAGCATTGTTTCAGGATGTCTCAGAGGGTATTCAACGACGCACGGAGTCATGGGGCGTTGCCAAGGCCGTCCGGGGAGCCGTGAGTGAAGCCAAAAGGAACATGCAGACGATTCAAGCGGAGCATTATTCCCGTCCAAGATATGATGACTCCTCTTCTATTCGCACGTCTGGTGCGCCGTACAATCACGGTCCCGACGCCGTCATCCATCTGCAAACCAAAATCGAAGCTTTGGAAGCGCGGAATCAAATGCTCGCAAGGACCCTAGGCCAAGCATTGAATGACATCCGGTCGCGTATGATGAAAGCTGAAGGACTTGATACGGCCACTGCCGAAACCGTGAAACAAGGTCTCACCAAGGTGCAATCGGTCCAAACCTGTCTCGAGAACCCTTCCAGTCCCCTGGCCTCTGGGGATCGAACCCCCAATGCTATTGCAGATACGGACTCGGAGAAGTTACCGACCGGATCGCAATCCGGGGGAGGGAAACCGGTCGAGGAGGCAAGGAATAGCAACAACAATTCTCCTGCTGCTGTTGCTGCCGACCTACCATCTCGGTCACCCACTTCGCCCGTCGGAAACGACATCAAGGGCCGCAGTCGCTCTAATATGCCTTCTTCCATGCCGCTGCGACACGCGACGCGTCCGTCACTGGCGGATTCCGAGTTCTCCTGGATGCTGGGTGGTAACCGGCACCTTTCTAGCTTTGTGAGTCCAGCTTCCGTGCCGCCCGAACAAACTCGGCACGGCGAGTTGAAAGGCAAGCCGAACACCCTTTTCGGCAACGGAGACGAAGAGCAGAAAAGCCCCGATGCCGACCTTGATGGGTTGGCATTGAGGAGCCTCCGGGGGCCGAAAGGTGGAGAATAATAGAGGATTCCATGTTTCTTGCTGTTCTTTTCTTTTTTTTCCATGCCATCCTCGTGTTCGTATGCCGTTTCTTCCGACCCCTTCCATTCCGTTATACCCGCGTTTATGCGCATTTTTGTTCTCTAGAAGGCGGAGACATTCACGTCGTTATGAATAGAGAATAGACTTCTCAGTCAGATTTCCGATTTTTCTTGTTTTTCATCCTACCGCCCCTTATTCACATTCTTTTCACATCTTATTGGTCAATGTCGTGTCCACACGGGGACCATGTAAAGTGTAAACCAATGCACCCACCTCCAAATGGAAATACGAAGTAATATGTACGGAGTACGAAGTAGAGCACGAGGATTTCCATCCCACATGCAAACATTGCCTCCATTCATCGTAGCAAGTCCTACCCCCAATATGACACCTAGCTCATCGCATCGACCGTGGTCAAGCTAGTGAGAGTGCACGAGGGGTTGATCTACAGCGGCGATCCAACCTTAGGGTGACTTCCTCTGTCGGTACTACACTACGCAGTATAGTGTCCGAATCAACCTCAGTGAATGGCTGAATGGCTGAATGGCTGAAGATCAGAGAACTACCAAGGAAGGACAAGTCGACCCATGGGACTCAGGCAAGCACGCCGAGGATCATGGACGGTATGGATCGAACAGACAAAGAAGGAAAGGGATCTGATTCTCAAAAGGGATGGATGGCATACATGCATGCATGCGGCAAACGAGGCGAAACATGGGCGAAGATGAGGAAGGGATTTGTGGTCCACCGGATTGTAGTGGTATTGCAGTTCGGCCGTATTACATCACCATTCATTAGTTAACTAGTTAACTAACTATTTCCCCCTTCGTTTTTTCACGGTAATCTTTATAATTTTCTTTTTAATAATTGCTATTTTTTTGGCGAGACAGTCTTATTAAGTTGTTCCAGTTATTGGTATTTGCCATTTGGTTCTGTAAATATTTTTATTCTTATTTTTTTTTTTTTCTAGGCGATCTGATTTGACTGGCAAGGATTGATTCCCACCGTTATTTACGGTTCCTACGGTTTCTCCCCGACCGTCCCGTGCTTCGTCTTCTTTCACCTGCTCGTCTCTCTCTTTCCCCCCAACTTCCTTCATCCCAGTCTTTCCTTTGGCCTTTGGATGATCCTTTTCTTCGTTGCATTTGGTGTGTGTGTGTTTGTATAGGAAACAGGGGATAGGAAAAGGGAACAGCTGAAACCCGACAGCAGAAAAAAAAAGAACAGAAAAAGAAAACAGAGACAGAAAGCCACTAACACCACTCAACTCCATCCATTCATTCATTCCTTCTCCACCACAAACGCGGTCACTGCCCCCCCTCACCACGACTTTTTGACTCGACTTTTCTCTCCTTCGTCCCTTCATTTTGCGCCGCCGAAGAAACCCGGTGCAGATTTCAACCACCCCCCGCCAATCCCCCTACTGGAGTGCCGTCTGCCAGACCACACCACTCGTCATTCCCTGTTTAATTATATCTCATTCGTCTTGAAATTTCCGACTCTCAGGACTCTCAGGCAGCCTCCCCCCGTGCTACTTACCCACCGTATGGTACCTGTGACCTCACCAGGCACCTGCCCGCCCGCTGTCCGCTGACTCCCGAACGACTCATTCTCTTGAAGCGGCTGACTGTCTGTCCTTTCGTTTTCTTAACTGACAAAAAAAGAACGGAGGAAGTGGAATTGATTTGAATTTTTTTTCCCTCAATATTTTTTCCCTGATCGCAGTAACACCTACAAACGGCATCCCATACGCGACCAACCAGAAGAGACCAGGAAACGAAGAGAGAGAGAGAGAGAGAGAGAGAGAGAGAGAGAGAAGAAAAGAAAAGGAAGAGGCAAAGCCACAGCACAAACCTTGCTGATTTCGCCAGGGTTCTTTTTTCCTGCAGGCAACGTGCTCTACCGTCTCATGTAGAAATAAATTCCTCCTTCCTACGCTTCTTGAATCTCTCGTGAAGGTGCGCCATTTGGACCCTGCGACTCTTGATCGGTCCGATCGGTATCGGACGCTGCATTGTCGCCTGTTGGGGGAAATATGGGGTCTGCTTCATACCATCCCGATGGTTAGTCGTGCACTTCCCCTTTCTTTTATCCTTCCTATGTTTTCGGTGTTGTTGTATGGCCGTGGTTGGACTCGTGTCTTGAGGAACGATCCGCTTGGATGGTAGAAAATGCCTGCTTGTGGTGAGATTTACATTCACTCTCGACTAAGAACATCGAAACCACGTCACAGAACAATGCGATCCGGAGTCGATTGTTAGCTCAAGACTATGTGACATGACTACGCATCGTACCGGTTGCTTGATCTTCTCCGACAAGCTTCAGTTGCCCTGTACTGCCGCGGCCAATGTTGAGTGAGGGAAAAGCGAAACTGCACGAAGAAACCAAACTAACAGTTCTTTGCGCAAACAGGCGAACCAAGTCCTCTCTCGTCCCC
Source organism: Aspergillus persii (assembly GCA_002215965.1). Lineage (NCBI taxonomy): Eukaryota > Fungi > Ascomycota > Eurotiomycetes > Eurotiales > Aspergillaceae > Aspergillus > Aspergillus persii. Next base: position 2,666,154 of record NGZO01000004.1, on the reverse strand, counting down.
CTTGGGACCTCTGTCCGAATCGCCCCAGTCGGGATCTTACTTGGGGAATTATTCGGGAAACACCGACGAATCGATGAAATGCTCTATGGAGACGCTGTCATCTGGGTACGATCACTTGTCAAGGTATGTGTCATAAAGCAATAGGTCTCGGTTGCGTGCCGTGTAAAATGGCCTGGAGAATGGTGATACTAAGACCGGACTTTTGCTGTTTTGTAGGTCATCGTTGATTGAACAGGAACATGGACTTGGCCCCTCCGGTTTAGATCGCATACGCCAACCCCCCTCGCGAGTATTGACGTTACCGAACCTATCTACGTCCTCCGTGGGACCTCTTACTCCACGAAACCCTTCACCCTCACCACGTTCTCGATCGACCTCCAGAACCCATACCACACGGTTCCCGCCAAGCCAAGGAAATGGCACGCTGGAGGATCTCCATCGATTCCCCTGCGAGTCCCTACATTCGTTCTCGTTTGCCCAGCAGTCCGAGGAACTGCTTCAAAACCGCCAGACTATCTTGAAAAGGTCCATGGAGTTTATGCGCGACCGCTTCGGATGGGCCTCGGGAAATGGTGGTAATACCCATGCACAGTCTCGCATTGGAAGCGACAAAGAAGCACAGAGCATGGTGGATCTCCTATCCAAGACGGGGATTTCCGAGAAAGAGGACCAAATCAATTACCGGAGCTTAGCCGCACGGGGCCCGATGACAGGTCCCGCCGATGTGTCGGGTGGGGATCTCTTTGAGCGGGCTTTTATGGAATCTCAGTCTTCTGCGATCGGAGCCAACGAGTCCTCGCATGAACAGAGCCCGTGGATGGAGCACTCGGATTCCCTGAGTGAGCTGCCGAATGAGCAAATACCGCAACCGAGGAGAGGGAGACGATCCACCCCCTCGTCAAGGCGCGTAAGCTTAAAACGTACGGACACTGACCTCAGCGCTGTTATCAGCCAGAGCAAGCTGATGGGGTCTTTAGCACAACCTTACTCTGCCACGGATTCTTTTTCACCAACCAGCCCGTCGATCTTCGGGTTTGGTTTCCCGGTTCCCGCCTTACACACCCACAGCAGCAAATGGAATCCTGTCTCACAGGCCGTCTTTAGAACCGAGTCCAAGGCGCCGTGGACCATTCTGGCAGCCAATGACCTCTCATGTCTCGTATTCGGCGTCACACAAGCGGAACTCCGCAAGCTAAGTATCCTAGAAGTTGTACAAAGCGATCGGAGAGAATGGCTGGAGTCCAAGCTGAGAGATCCTTCCACCGATGTCGCAGCGAAGCTTCAGTCCTCGCAGGATCGACACCGTGACAAACCGGTCAATACAAGATCCATGGGATTAGGGAATGGTGTCACGGCACAACTTCTCAGTAAACCGCCTTCTCGGACCCGGCGAGCCCAAACGGATGACGGCTACGGCTCCAGTACGCGCACCACGCCGCACCTAAACCACGTTGCCACCAAATCTCGTGGCGTCTTGTTGTGTGGCGATGTCGTCCCTATCATTAAGCGCGACGGCGCTAAAGGATCTGCGAGTGTCTGGGTAATGGAGAAACGGGGAGGCCTCATCTGGGTCATTGAGGAGATTCAAGAAGACGTCGCTTATGTTCGGTGTGACGAGTCATGGACGATCACCGATGCGAATGGAGATACGGACAAAATTTGGGGTCAAGGGGTGGTCAGGCCTGGCAGGCCGGTTACGGATCTCCTTCCTCGTATTCCCGAAGATTGCCTCAAATGCCCACTTGACGAGGGCCTGAAGAAAATATCCGATTTGAAACATTTTGCCGCGCAAACTGCTGCTGGCACGTGCTTCCCAGCGACGGTGGCTAAGGATGAAGGCCGGGGCTGTCTGCGGATATCGAGTTTCCCGCACGTTGCGGGGATGATGGTTTTGGCATCGTCGACGCTGAAGGTGATTAGCTCGAATTCGGTGTTTTCCTCGGCTTTGTTTGGTCAGGAGCGACCCGAGGGTCTCCATATCAACGAATTGATACCCGGTTTTGACGAGCTTCTCGACGTACTTACCGAGGAGGAGAAAGTGCCCCTTGTGGATGGCGTCGTGATCCCTGAGCCTAGCTTTCGGAGAGCACGCACGCTTTCTATTCTCCGGGATGGGAAGGCGAACGTGGCCTCAGTCTTCCTGGAACCTACTGGACTTGCTGCCAACCATCGGGACGGCTCAACCATCGCGGTGGACGTCCAACTGCGGGTGGTCAAAAGCGGCACTATTTTCTCCAAGCCCCGGGAAGACAAGCTGCGGGAAGAGGGTTCAGAGAGTCATAATGACTCCGACCCAGAGCACCACGACACCGTCGCCGTCACCGAGTTAGTGTATGCGCTATGGATTACGTATTCGCGACATATTCATTCCTCCGGCGCAACTCCAAACCTCTCCTCTCCCCAACAAGAAGCATCTCCACGAACAGAAACTTCCGCCGCGCTGGGGTCCTGCCTGTCATCCTCAGGGGGCTCCAGCCCCCAACCTCTCAGCACAGAGAGGACTTCGGTGGAAACCAACATACCCACATCTACCTTGACACAGCAACTCAGCGAAGCTGCGTCCGAGCCTCTCACAGATAAGCCAGTACAACCCGTTCCGGAAGTCAGGCCAGCAGAGGCCAAGGAGCCCCCCAAGAAACGAACGATATCCGACTATGCGATCCTCGAAGAAATGGGCCAAGGGGCCTATGGCGAAGTTAAACTCGCGCGCTTGAAGAAGAACCCCTCGAAGAAGGTTGTCTTGAAATACGTTACGAAAAAGAGAATCCTTGTGGACACCTGGACGCGTGATCGTCGTCTGGGCACGGTGCCACTGGAAATCCATGTCCTGGACTATCTTCGCCGCGATGGCTACAAGCATCCCAACATTGTGGAGATGGAAGGCTTCTTCGAGGACGACATCAATTATTACATTGAGATGTTGCCACATGGACTTCCCGGAATGGACCTTTTCGACTATATCGAGTTGAAGGCCAACATGGACGAATCGGAATGCAGAAACATCTTTCGCCAGGTCGTGGAAGCGATCCACCATCTTCACACCAAGGCGTTGGTGGTACACCGCGATATTAAAGACGAAAATGTTATTCTCGACGGTGAAGGCAGAATTAAACTGATCGATTTCGGGAGTGCTGCGTATATAAAGAACGGACCGTTTGATGTTTTCGTCGGGACTATCGGTACTTTTCCCCTTCGTCTACCCTGTGGAGAGTAGAATGATTTACTGACTGATGCCTACAGATTACGCTGCACCAGAAGTCCTTCAGGGCAAATCCTATCGAGGCAAGGAGCAGGATATTTGGGCTCTTGGTATCCTTCTGTATACGATCATCTACAAGGAGAACCCGTTCTATAACATCGACGAGATCCTGGACCATCCTCTTCGCATTCCCTTCCTGCCATTTTCAGAGGACTGCATTGACTTGATCCGACGCATGCTGGATCGGGACGTCGACAACCGCCTGACCATCACTGAAATTATGGAGCATCCGTGGATGATTGACAACTGAGTCTGTCCCGTGACCTGAGTGTCTGCATCGACCCGGGGAATATGACGGGCATTATATACATATTTTCTCATATTTTTTTTTATTCGGACCGCAGGGCCTTCTCAACTCTGTCGCATTTTTATCATATCAGACCAACATCTGCTGCTGCAGGTCTCCGACAAGTGAGCATCGCACATAACGGCCTTTCCGATTGGAGATGATAGAGACAGGGGGTGACGAACTTGACGAGGATGCCGAGGTTCTCCAAACCAGCTCGCCTAGGAGGCCCGATGCATGTATAGTTGTATACAGAGAAAGGCAAGGAGGCCGACGAGATACCCATCATATTGAGTTTACTTGGCTAGATGTGGTTTTTTTTATTATCTTCCACCGAATCTTGGTCTTGATTCTACTTGATTCTACTTGATTTTTTTTCTTTCTTTTTTTTTCTTTCTTCTTTTCCTACGGCCTTGGGGAGATTGACAAGCCATGCATATGAGATTTGATATACCCTTAGCACTGGCGTTATCTTTGCTTCAGCTGGGCGATTGGTGGTAGAGCCCTTCTGGGATATTTAGAGTTACATAAATGAAGACAATGAATACCGAACATGATTAGAAATACATACCTAATTCAGAGTACAGAGTATGTGTCTGAGCAACAAAGGAAAACCAACTGCGGGGGAGCGGGGGGGGAGAATTGCTCCGGTCGCAAACTAAAGCCCACTACTAGGTAGACTAAAAGAACCAGTCTTAGGGTCCAAAGAATAAAGCAAGACTGCCCATCTCTTTCTTTGTCTTCGTGCCTGGCAGTGGCATTCTTCTTACGGAGGCGATTTCTAGAAAAATAATCTAGATTGATCGATCTGTTTTATTTTTTATACATTTATGATTGATCTGAGTCTGACGACCTTCGCTTTTACGGAGGAATCAACCTATCGATCGATCGATCGATCTATCCCACTAATGAACGATTGAGTGGCATGTATCGAGGCAGGCTCACCGATAGGAGGGCCAAGACTGCCTACCCTAGGAATGGACTGATACGGAGCGGTCAGGTGTTGTGATGGAGCGAATGAGAGTCGACAATCTAGGCGTTGAGAGTACAGAGTAGATATTTAGGTAAATTGTAACTACGGACACTCCGTAGGACCTTTTGTCCGTCTTATTACTTTCCAGCTATCACAGGATGACGGTCTGCTCCCCATCTAGCCCACTTGGTATCTTGCACTTCGTATACTCTGTATGGAATACTGATTTGGTTATCCAGAGGAAGACAGACTAGTTAGCATACGGAGTAGCGTGTCAAGGAAACTAGGAGAGACGTTTCCCCGCAGAACGACCTAAGAACTAATTCATACTAATCCCTAATAGATGGCGTGGTCTCCGCAAGTCAGAGCGTCGGGCTTATTATTGCGCCAGGGCATCGAATCCCACTGTATTCAGGGAAAAGAATACAGGGTAGTATCCGTACAGACAGAGTACGAATGCCGCCACGCCCATGTGGGCTGTGGAAACCGGATTCGACCCGGGTGGATTGGATTGTGGCCACCACCAGCCACCAGCATGGCAGGAAGGGCAAAGAAGCGACGCCAAACGATTTGTCCGGACACGCCACGCACTACTACCGTCTAGCTAGTCTGCCGAGACTAATCCAAGACCAGGAACAGGCCGGATAACGGACTGGCAGGCCGGAGGGGTCGACGAGAGGGGAGAGATGGGGGGGAATGGGGAGGCTCGTTGCTTATTATTATTGGATGTACCTGAAGAGGCGACTTGGGATTCCCAGGGACGGACTCCATTTTTGGTTTTTGTTCTTTTTTTTCTTATCGTTTCCATTGTATTGATCGTGGGTGGATGTATTGCGATTGGATTGTCTGAGAATGGAGATTGGAGACGGTCCACTGGATAGACTTTCCTTTCAGTACTCTTAGTCTCCTACTGATATTCTGGTTCTGATGGTGAGGGATTATTCCGATGGAGATACTCGTAGGTGTCACCCCATCTGCAAAACCCACGCCATTTTAGGCTGCGAGATTTAAATAAGCCCTCCCCACCGTGCGAGGGTCGGTCTGAGACAAGTTGGACGGGCGGAGGCAAGTGACTGGATCGGTGTACTCACAGTACTCCGGAGTAGGGTAAAAAAGACTTGATTAAAGTAATGAAGTGAATGAATACTCCGGATGGATGAAAGAGGGAAGAAAGGGAAAGTCAGGCGGGGCTAATCGATAAGTGACGGGACGATAAGCCATCCTTTGTCCTTTGTCCTTCTTCTCTCCGACAGACCCGACTCAAACTCAGACACAGACACAGACTTCCTCTGAGTCTCTGAGTACTCTGTAGTCTCAGACACAGACAGACTACTGCTGGAAAAGGCACTAGGAAAGGCACCGTGGCTCAGCCTGAGTCCGCCCGACGCCTCTTCTTCGGTCGGCTGACCGAATCACCGGCCTTACGTGAGTCCTCCGCCTCGTTTGGCTGCCATTTCCTTATCGCTTCCCCAGTTCCTCGATTTCCTTCTGGTCTCTCTGGTTGTCCTCTGGATGGGAACTTTGATGGATGATGCTTGAGTGACGTCTACCAGACTTTGTCCACTCTGCTACCTCACCAGTCCAGTTCTTTGCTGGACTCTCCCGCATCTACCGGGTTACGCGGTCCTGGAGTCCCATGGTACAATCGTTACAGTCCTTGGCCGACAGACACCACCACCTCTCCTTTCTCCCCGCTGACTTGCTTTCCTTCGACTCCAGCGGATTCCTTCGTCTCCATCTGCCTGTCTGTCCGGCCTCTTTCTGAGCCCTTCCGTCTGCGGGAACGGCATTTCGGCGGCCTTGCGCATTCGTCGGGCGAGTGCTCTTTGGATGTACTCCGAACGCTACCTGACTACTCCCCCCAAGTATAACGCCCAGCTCGGTCTACAGCTACAACCATGAGCGTCTGAATTCGTGACCATTGCGGAAACCCGCCATTTGTCGTCCGTTATCTGCTTTCTCTTCTTTCAAAACCTGCCGATTCTCGAGCTATTTTCCGACCCCATCCGAGGACAACAATTGCCGAAGATATACTGCTTTGGTTGGGCAACAGCTCGCCTGGTTTGATACCGCAATTTCGCCATGGCTGCGACGAGAGCATCTTCTGGCGGAGTGTCCCCGGTGAGCCCGGCCTCTTCGACAGGTCAGATTCCTCTAGAGCGACCCCCCAAACTGAAAGGACGGCACAAATTGCTGCAAAGCCTCCAGCGTATCTCGTCCTCTCCGAGCTTAACCCGACGCGGTCGCTCGGCCTCCACGGGCTACAGCCGCGACGGTAAAGCCTCGTTATCCTGTATCTCCCTTTCGCAACCGTCATACACCCCCTGCCTCGGCAATGGAAGCTCTACTCAACTCTATGGCGGGCTGAATGTCCGCCCCATGACTGCTGGTCAGACCGCCGCTCCGGTCGAGACTCCGGACGGAAATGCCCGAATTCGAGTCGTTGGATCGGACTCTCCGAATTGGCCGCAGCACAAGACCGTTCCTTTGCCGACGGACATGAGACCGGGCTCCCGTGGATCTCCCTTGAGCTGCGATGCCCTGGAGACCTCTTCACCGCCGACCCCAAAGCCGAAGAAGGCATTTGACTTCTGGGGAAGTATGCCGGAGGAACTCCGCATGCTCATCTTCCAGTATCTGACTCCCAAAGAGATCGTCCGCTGCTCTGCTGTCTCCAAAGCTTGGAACAAAATGTGCTATGACGGACAGCTGTGGACCAGCGTGGACACAACCGACTACTATCGCGATATTTCTAGCGATAGTCTTGTGAAGCTGATTGCTGCCGGTGGGCCCTTTGTACGGGACCTCAACCTCCGCGGCTGTATCCAATTGCGGGACAAATGGCACGCCGAGGGCGAGCGCATCACCGATCTGTGTCGCAATGTTGTCAATTTCTCGCTCGAGGGATGTCGCATTGACAAAACCTCTATCCACTACTTTCTTCTGCGGAACCCTCGCCTGGAATACATCAACCTCAGTGGCTTGGCGGGCGTAACGAATTCGGCCATGAAGATCATCGCCCAGTCCTGCCCGCAACTGGAGATCTTGAACGTGTCTTGGTGTACTAGCGTGGACACTACGGGGTTGAAGAAAATCGTGAAGGCCTGTCCCAAATTGAAGGATCTCAGAGCCAGTGAGATCCGCGGCTTCGATGATACGGACTTTGCGCTGGAGTTGTTCGAGCGCAACACCCTGGAGCGGCTCATCATGAGCCGTTCGGACTTGACCGACGATTTCATGAAGGCACTTGTTCACGGGCTAGATCCTGAGATGGACTTACTTCTCGAGCGGCCAATTGTTCCTCCCCGTCGCTTCAAGCACCTTGATGTCCACCAATGCCCGGATTTGACGGATGCTGGGGTCAAAGCTCTTGCTTTCAACATCCCCGATATTGAGGGCCTTCAGTTGTCACAGTGTCCTGAACTTAGCGACGACTCGATCATGGCAGTTGTCCAAACCACACCCCGTCTAACCCACATCGAACTCGAAGATCTTGGACATATCACGAACAATTCTCTCATTGAGCTTGCAAAATCACCTTGCGCACATCATCTTCAGCACCTCAATATCAGTTATTGCGAGAGCCTGGGAGATGTCGGCATGCTTCCAATCGTGAAGAATTGCCCCTCTCTTCGCACGGTGGAGATGGATAACACTCGAGTTTCCGATCTGACTCTGATGGAAGCCAGCTTTCGCGTTCGTAAACGTGGCTACGACGATAACTTTCCCCAAATTGGCCTGCGTTTGGTCGTCTTCGATTGTGCCAACGTCACATGGGCCGGGGTTAGGGAGGTTCTATCGAGCAACGCCTATATCCCTCGCACCCGCAAATCACTCTCTTCTCTCTCAGTGGTTACGCAGGCTGTTCTGCCCAGCCCGAACGGAAGCTCTTCGATGCTCGCCTCTTCAATCACACCTCCGCCGCCCCCTCCAGTGTACCCAAACGAAATCATCCATCTGAAATGCTTTTACGGCTGGCAGATGACCGTGGACGAGCACAATAAACGAGTCCTGCGCGGTGACCTGGCCGCCGCAAGCAGACTTGATCGGAAATGGGCCGATTATATGATCGCCACCGAGGAAGCTGGCGCTGCCGGCTCCGGTGCTAGACGAAGACGACGGCGCGCACGCGAGGCCGAGAGGATTTATAATGCCGATGACGGGGACGATGCATTTGCAGGCCTTGGTGGTCGACGCAGACGAGCGCAAAGCGGTGGATCCTGTACGGTCATGTAAACGGAACCGGAGTCCTTGCTGTCAACTTTCGCTTTCGTTGTCGATATTATTGTGCGTGTGCATTTCCAGCGACATTCTTATGCAAAATTGCAGGCGTTTTGTATGAGGGTTCTGGAAACCTTTACTCAGAGTGTCCAAGTGACAACCATCAAAGAAAAAAAAAGGAATGAAAAGTGAAAAAAAAAAGAGTGAAGGAAAAAAGACAAAAAAAGACAAAAAAGGCAGCCAAATGCTGGCCATGCTGGAAGGCTGAACAGCATCGTTCCAGTTACCGTTAGGTACTGCGAGCATGCTACCTTACCTACCTACCTACCTAGGTAACCTTATGAGATATGACATGACGAATCTTGAGAGAAAAAAAAAAACAACTTAACTCTGGGATACAACCCTGTGTCCCGACTTCCTTCGCGGTTCTCTCGCTCCAGATAAAATCCCATCTGGATCTAGATCTGGATATGATCTTGTTTCGTTCTTCAGAACTCGGCGTACTGTTGGAGCCAGCTTTGCCATTCATTCAGATTGGCTCGGGTGAACATCAGAACCCTGGACCAGTCTGTAGGTGATATATCTTCTTCATTTCCACCGTTAGAAAGGGATGGATGGGTGCATCGTGAAGTTTGGAGTTTTTAACATTTTATTTGTAGCTTTTTTTTTTTTTTCACACCTTCTATCTGTCTGTCTTTGGGTCGGGATCTTGCATAGTCGGTCATTTAGATCCAGCATTTTTGTTCGGTATCCTTTCTTTGCTTTTTCTTTCTCTTTTTCTATGTGCAATCTTCGGTGGTCTGGTATCTCAGGTGGAGTGGGATACCTACTTACTGTGTAACTCTATATCTATGGTAGGAACACAATTGATTGAATCGAGAAAGATAAGACAAAAAGGTATAGATGATATTTGGGTATCGCAGTGAAAACGACAGTAGGGAGAAAATAAACCCTCAAGTATGCTTATTGATATGAACAAAACTGAAACACCCCATGCTATTTGGAAAGGAAAAGCAACCAACTCCCGAAAATGCTTGACGCTGGACGACGCTGAACTGACCGACTTTATTTGCTCACATCTCAAAGAACCCGCCATCACTCGCGTCATCGTCGTCATCATTATCATCATCATTGTTCTTGTGGACAAGCTTCTTCCCAGACGGAGCGCGTTCGTTCTTCTTCGCCGCCGCACCGCGACTCGAGGTCTTGGGTATCTTCTTGTCGGTCTTGGACTCCGTCTTTTTAGACTTGGCGTTCTTCTTCTCCGATTGCCGCGCAGAAGAGGAAGATCCCTTCTGCCCGCTCTCTTCCCCACGAGAAGACGCCAATTTCCCGTCCCGCAGAAGATCTAACGTCCCGTCCTCCATGCATTTCGCGACGGTGTGCCAAAGGGCGGGCTTATCCGCCACGGAGGTATGAATAGCCTTGAAGCCGGCATCGTCTTCGGAATCCTTGGCGTCGTCCTTTGAGTCGGTGGCTTGGCCCGGTTTCGAATCCTTGTCTTTCTTGACCTTGGCGTACAGAGCGATGTATTTCTCCGTGAGGGGGTAGTAGATGGTATAGTTGAGGTTGACGCGCGCGACGTGGATCTTCTGCGCTAGTTTCTTCTTCTTGGACGAGGCGTCCGAGTCGGTTTCCGATATCGACTTCTCGCGGCGGAGAAGCCGGTTGAGATCTTTTGTGGCAGTTTTGCGGTCTGATTGTCATTAACTTATTAGTTTCTGAGTGGGTATTATATGTCCCGGGGGGGGGGCGAGCTCAGGTGTGTGACAAATCTCAGCTTGTTTGGTGTCCATCAGGCATGTGGTGATTTTTTGTCTCATGGCCATAAGGCTCTGAAGTAGCAAATACGTATATTATGCAAACATCTTCTGGAACTTCCAAACAAACTCGGCCTCGCTTTGAGGTCTGCAGGGAAAAAATGAAGGAGAGGAGGGATGATGTTGACATACCCAGAAACCGAACAAAATGATACTTCTTGATCATCTTCGACCGATCCCGCCGGCTGTTCTCGTCCTCCAGATCCTTCTCATACCCGGCCAGCGCTCGTTCCTGCACGATGCGGGCGTCGGCCGGCAGATCGACCTTGTTCAGGAGCCGCTTGACATCGCGGATGCGTTTCTTCAGCTCGTTCACGGACGGATAGTTCGTTTCCTTGCGGGGCATCTGGATCTTCTTGCGGGCGGGCGCAGCCTCGTCGGAGCCATCGCGGGCCTTGCGCTTGGGACGGGCGTCGCTGCGATCGCGATAGTTCCTGTCCTTGGTGGGATGGGACACGGGGGACGCCGATCTGGAGTAGTCGCGCGGCATGGCGAACGGAACACCCGACTGAATGCTCAGGGGGGGGAGAGGGATTGCTGGGTTGGGAGGGGGAGGGGGAGGGATTGTCGTGCAATGGTGACATGCAGGCCAGAAGTAAAGAAAGGAAAGAAAAGAAAAGAAAAATAGATCATCGGCCGGATCAACTGTCGGTCCGGAAGTCCCCCAGATTCCCCGGCAGCAGCCAATCAGCGCGTGCGACCGCCGGTGTTGGCCTGAGGATTAATTGCACTTCCTTGGTTGGATGGGATTGCCTGCCTTCTTCCTCGCTACTCCGACTTCGCAACTGCACTGCTCGACTGGACTTGCGATCCACGACATCGCGGCAACTCCAACGGCGCTGTCTCAAGAGGAGCCCGGTTCATCCCTGGTTTTGAAGGACAAACAATTGCCAATTCCTGTGGTTTTTGTCAGTTCCGGCCGTCCACTGCATCCCGACTGCTACCGCTGCTGGCTATCTGCGATGCGCTCCACTGCCTGAATGCTCCAGCTGCGCAAGCTGGTAAGAGGCTGGCGCCACGGCTGGGTATTTGACGCATCACATCGATTCCGCTCAAACTAAGGCGGCCAACCAGTGACATTGATTCTCCGCGACGGTCCGGACAAGAAACAAAATAATACCTGAAGGCATTTTGACTAATAGAAAAAAGGAAAGAAAGAAAAGCGACTTGCGCGCGTGGATGGACACGCGTATGTAAGTGGCCTGAACCGGAAGCAATCAAATCCCCACGCACACAACAAACGAGATGGAGTCGGCTATTCGCTGGTCTCCATCCTCGACCACCGCGGAGCAACGCTTTCTCTCCGTCGACGTGACGGGGAAGGCCTTCCGACTGTGCAGGGTGACCTCGTTCGACGGGCAATCTCTCGGCCATGAGGTTCTGTCGACACACACCAAGGTGCCCGCCTTTCGCGCCTTCGATTGGTCGCCCATCGACGAGTCGCTCGTCGCGGTGGGCCAGTCGTCCGGCGACGCAACCATCCTGCGCATGAACAGCGAGTCCCAGGAATCGTTCTCGTTCCCCATCCGCCACCAGCGGTACTGCAATGCCGTCGCGTTTAGCACGCATGGTTTGCTGGCCGCCGGCCTGGATCGCGTGCGCAATGACTTCTGTCTGAACATCTGGGACGTGAGTCAGCGGCTGACTATGAAGAGCGCGAAAGGGTATGTCGAGCCATTGCGCAAACTCGCCAGCTCCGAACCTATCACCAGCGTCAAGTTCTTCCGGGATCAACCCGATACCTTGGTCGCCGGGGTCAAGGGACAATATGTGCGAATCTATGACCTGCGCGAGGGGCCGGGGAACCCGTCGTTGCAGTTCCCCACCCGCTGCGTGCATAATTTGGCCATTGACTGGCTAGACGAGAACTATATCGCGTCGTGCCTGACGTCTAATAACCCCACCATCTGCATCTGGGACCGTCGCGTGGGATCGCGATACACGACGCCTGGCGTCGGCCCTGCTAATACCATCGAGACGGGCCAGCCGGGACCGGCGTTGGAGTTTGCGAATGTGGTTGCGCCGAAGTCGTCGATATGGAGTCTTCGGTTCTCAAGGACGAAGAAGGGGTGCCTGGGTGTTCTGGCAAACACGGGCCATTTCAAGACCTACGATATCGCGAAGGAATATCTGTCTGAGGAATACCGGTCATCGATGGATGAGACTCTGGGCCAGGGGTCCTTGAAAAATTACCCCGAGCAGATCTACACGAAGTATGTTCGTGATATATATGGCCCGTTCAACCATTCTACGCGCAGCTATGCCGAATCCGAGAGAGTCGTGTCGTTTGACTTTCTCAACATGAGTGTCTCCAACGAGCCCAGTGCCATCACGTTATCGGGTAACGGCCAGATTAGCATCACGACGGCGAAACCGCCTCCACCACCGGTCAGCCTATCTTCGCAAGGCTCGTTGGCATGTGGAAGCTCCGGCGACGAAACCGACTTCAACATCACAGACCCTCTCTCGAGTCCGGGATCAAGCATTTCGGATGTGATCAGAAGCCTTCAAGACCGCATCTTGCCGGACCCAAGTATTGCCGGAGACGTGCCCCACGAGAGTCGCCTGGTGGCCCCGGATAAGAATTCGACGAAACCGCTTTCAAGTCGGGAAGCTCGGGAACGTGCCGTATCCCTGGGAACGTCGAGCGAGCTACTGACAGTCGAAGAGGCATTGACTCTGCTCACGGTGAACCGGAAGCGGTGCAAGGAAGGTTACTTGTTTGATGAATCGCGCAACAAGAGAATAGCGGCGGATGACCCTTGTCTTCCGGGTTTCTGGGAGTGGATTCAACGTGAGTGATTGTGATCCCCAATAAACCATGAAAATAATACTAATCCTGCTTTCCAGGAGCACGTTCCGACTCTTCCAATGATTCGATGATCGTACATGACTTAGACCTGAGTTATATTGGTGTGTGGGATGTCTGGAACAATGATTTAGGTACGTGTGCTAATCAATCTTGCCCATCACTGATAAATGATAGCTGACCCCTCAAAGGTGACAGTCTTCAAAATCGTCGAGTCGGTCCAGATGGTAATCTTGATGTGAGCGAAGCTATCGTGGATTTAGTTAAAGAAACATTACACCTGCCTGAGGCCAGAGGTTGCGAGACAGAGTTTGCAGAGCATCGACGATTTTGCCTCCGGCTTTGTGGAGCAACGCAAACCCATCGGGAATTAGAGGACACGGTGAAGACCTTGTCTGCTGAGAACCAGCATACCAAAGCAGCTGCTCTCGCTGTCTTCCAGGATGAAGCCAAGCTGGCTTATTTGGCGCTGCGCAGTCATTCGCCTAATCAGGCCCATAAATTGCTGGCTATGGCTATTGCAGGAGCTGCTAAAGGTGATACTGACTCGGACTGGGAGGACACCTGCGCCGAAATTGCCAAAGAACTCACAGACCCCTATTCACGGGCTATCCTAGCCCTCGTGAGCAAGGGAGACTGGAACTCAGTCATCCAAGAGACTACGCTACCCTTGAAGTATCGTCTCGAGGTGGCCCTACGATGGTTACCCGATGACGAGCTTACGTCTTACATAAATGAAACGACCGAAGAAGCCATTCGGCAGGGTGATATTGAAGGCATCGTTCTCACCGGTCTCGGTCATTCCGCCATGGATCTGTTTCAATCGTACATCAACAAGTTTAATGACGTCCAAACCCCCGTCCTAGCCATGAGCCACAGCGTCCCGCGCTTCATCAACAACCACCCGAACCGAGCTCGCTTCGAAACCTGGCGTGAAGCCTACCGCTGGCAGATCAACTCCTGGAAACTGCAGCTCGAGCGCGCCCGATTCGACGTCGGATCCCGCAAATTCGCTGTCACCTGGGACGGGCGGAAACTGATCGAGCCGCCCCGGCAACAAGTCAGTCTCACCTGCAATTACTGCACGCGCCCTCTCACCCAGCACGACGCCTCTTCCCAACTCTCCCCCTCGGCCACCGGCGAGGTCGTCCATCCCACCCCCGGCAACCCTCTCGGCACAGCCGCCATGTCCGGCATCATCTGTCCTCGCTGTGGTCGACATATGCCTCGTTGTGGTGTCTGCACCCTGTGGCTGGGATCTCCCGATCCCATGTCCAAGGCCTCCATAGCAGCCGATGCAGGACAGGAATCGCATCGACCCAGCGAAACAGAGTTAATGCGCCGGTTCATCGTCTTCTGCATTAACTGCAACCATGGGTTCCATGCGCATCATGCAAGAGAGTGGTTTGCTAAGCATCGAGTCTGTCCGGTTGCTGAATGCAGCTGTGTTTGTGATCGGTAGCGAGGATCTGCAAGGTATAGAATCGTTTTTATTTTTCTTTTCTTTAATATCTAATGTTTCTGCTCTGATTCTGTTTTTGGCTCTGTGTTTTTCTTTATTGGCATATTGGCATATTGGCATGGCAAGTCTTGTGTTTTGTTTTGTTTGTTGATGTAGCGAGGCACGGTGGGCTCTGGTTTTTCTTTTGATATACCCAGTTTAGCAGGAATTGGAAGGGGATTTAGGCCTTTTTTTTAATATGTTCGCGATTTATAGCCGTAGATTATTTGCTCTATTGCTATGTAATGTTGCCGTTTATGTTTTAAACCCATTGTTTGCAATCTGCGACGTGATGACCTTTGCTGTCTTGTCTTTTAGGGAACTCGGGAAGAACTCTCGTTCTTCATCTTCATCCACTACACATCATCTCAACTACGTTGCTGAAGCCATGACCATTAGTTTTGGCGATGAGTGGAACTACTTTCTTTCTTGATCCTGTATACATGTGCTTCGAAAGGTACCAAACTGGCCGCAAATGACAAAGAATCGAAACCCACTCTTACCCCATATGATATGCTACAAATCAAACTGCGATTTCAGTAAGTGTCTAGGCACATACCTAAGCTCAATACAGAATTATCTAATGCATAAGCAAGTACTGTACTGTACGTATCCAGCCCCAAGAGACCAATGTCCTTCCTTTCCAGTCTTCTCGCCTTGAACGTATCGACATTTCAGCATGACAGCCAGGGCAAATGTTTCACCATCCGAGCTATATATACCCTATGATCTGTAAGATACCTATAATAATTCCTAATATTTAAACATAATATACTAACAGAGAGCTTTGCAGTCTGCTTGTCGTTAGCAGTTATTATACCTTCCCTCGGGTTTGCCCTCTACCCCGATAAGGTGAAGGAAGTTATCGAAGCCGTTGGAAAAACACTACGACGTGAGACGAGCCCAAATCTTGGGGATAATCCTCACGATTTGAAGGAAGCAGATAGGCCTGTCCAGAATGGAGGGGTGGATCAATCCCTCACGGATATGTCTGTTATCACGGGTTTATCTGGGGAAGCAGATCCTGCTAGGCCAAGAGGAGGTAATGATCGCGATTCCAAGGGGCCCCAACTCTTCTCTAGGGGGTTTCAGCGTTCTGCGGGAGACAAATCTCCGAATGAGGGCATTCCTTGCGAGGTGGATAATGTGTAATCAAGAGTTAGTATCTGTGGTACATTTTGCTCTTGACACCCATCGGAAAGCCTAGCTTGAGACCGTCAAATCATGCACATATTGCTCCGTTTATAAGTATATAATCTTCAATGAACTGGACAAATCATATGTCCGAAGTCTTACCCGTTTTTCATGGCATCAGAAACTAGATATTACTCGACTTATGTATGCATGTACAATTCCCATCGATATTAACATGAGATAACTCTCGCTTCCTCCCTCCTACTCATGATACTCCTCAATCCATGTTTTAATCTGTGCGGCTGCGTTATCAACTACTTTCTTTACCCCGTCATTTGCAGCATAGCTGGTCATGTAAAGATCCGAGCAGTGGAATCCGCCCGGGATAACCTCCACAGGCGCAGCCTCTGTACTTTCCAACGGGCCTCCCGGACGGAATCGAGACGAGACGCCCGAGTCAAGCCAGGGGTCATTTTCACTAGAGCAGGTCAGTAAGCGGGATCATCTAGCTTCCCAAGTTCCTCGCCAACCCCTGGAAACATTGGAAGGGGTAAACTTACCCATTAATCCAAATCAACCGCGACGTGTTGGTCCTCGACCAGCCTCCCGTCCAGGAATTCACAGTCTCAGCAGTCTTCCCCTTCGCGCTACCGTACGTATAGCCGTTCACTGTCGGGAAGAAAAGAGGGCACTGGCGCTGCCAGTATTCTGCGTTTACGGTGCGAGGGACAATGGTTTCCTTGCCTTCTGGGGCGCCGCTGTGTTGAGAGAGAATATAGTTAGCATGATGAGATTCATATGCTTGACTAGATAGTAAGTGCTTACTCCTGCCAGTAGAAAAACGGCTCGTTGCAGAGAAACCACTGCCATTGGCGATCCATGCCGTTATTCACGGATGTGTCGGTGAAGAGGGGGCTGGAAGCATCATGGGTGTCGAAGCAAGCAATGCTTCGTTCGTCGGACCAGTAGCCGTAGTTGGCGCAGTCTAGGTCGAGACAAGATGTCAGAATTCATAGGGATATGTCTCAGGATGAATAGGGGTTAACATACAACCAGGAAGGACAGTTGAATTGAACCATTTGGCGTAGCCTGCGAGCGCCTTTCGTAGACCAACGCCCTCTGGTCCGGGGACCACTGCTGCGCCGGCTCTGACATTCTGAATGGTGTCTCATCAGTATCACTCTCTATGAACAAAATTAGAACACTCATATCAGAAAGACCTACCTCAACAGCGTCGCAAAACTTGAAGAAGTCAGAGTATCCGGTAATGAAGCTGTTACTTTGCCAGGACCACGGACCGATGGGGAATATGCTATTTTTGGATAAGTACTCAGCTCGCATCACAAATTCAACCAGATGACTTACGCAGCGAAATCATCGTAATGCTTCAGGTCACCGAGACCGAACATCTCCTTGACAGCTTGTTTCTCTTTGGTGGTGCCGTTCTTTCCGAGGCTGTCGATGTAGTTGGCGACCAACGAGACATCTTTGCTGCAGTTCTGGGGCATGCCCTCGCGGATAGGCTCAAAGTATTGCCACTGTACGGGTTAGATTACTATTTTATAGTTTTCCAATAGTAATATACTTACGAAGTCATAGATGGCTTCTACAGGAGCACTGGTTGAATGGTAAGCCCAGAAGGTGCCGGGGGCAATTGCTTCAGTCCAGGCTGCCAGGGCACCGCTGTACGATCCTCCGACAAACACCCAGGGCTATTTGAAGCAAATAATTAACCTTAAACTATCATTATAGAGAAGCATGGGGCCTCTTACAGCATTCTGTGCATTGCTGCGAGTGGAATTGTCAAAAGGCAATTTCACACTGTTAGCAAAGTGGGTAAAGTCAAGGATGGATTGCTCCAGCGTCAAATACTGCAGAGTCTCCGCTGTGAGGTTCTTGTATGGAGAGGAGCCACCCCAATAGCGGTCTAAGGATATTTTTTAGTTGTTTGCTGACGAATGCTTCATCTTTCCGAACAGGTCAACTCACGCTCGACTAGAACCACTGCCGCCTGGAATTCCTGCGCGTAATATCCAGTCAAGGTCTTATTGGTAAGATAACCTTGATATCCATCTGCCGCAGATTCACCGGGAGTGAAAAGAATCACCTATAGTCTAAGTTGTTAGAAAATAAGAGATTGGAAGGGCATGCTGATATGGAAGGCGATCCCACCGGCGATCCAGGACCACCCCAAAATTCCGAACTCCACCAGTACCTCTGCGAGAAAGTGCCCTTCGAAGGATCATGATGGTCCAGCAGCTGCCGAAAGGTCGCTGCACCTTGAGCAGAGGACGACTGGATCGAAAGCGATCGAGGAACGGGCTCGGGGATTGGGATGGGAGGGCGGACTGCCTGGGCAATTGGAGCAATTGAGGCCCAGGAGGCCATCAATGTAGCCAAACCGACAGCTGAGGGAAACCGCATTGCAGCGAGCTGTCTGTAGGGCAATTGATGGAAAGAGGGTTGGGAAAGAATGGAGACCGTCAGCGCGCGGGGTGAATGAGTCGGAGCATTTAAATATGGGCGACGGGGTGTTTGTGAATGTTCTGAAATTAAGACATTGGGGTGAGAGATAAGGAGCCTAAACCCTCCTTCAATCTCCTTTCCCCCTCATTATTATGCTACTACCCGGCAGGAATAAGCCCTGCATGCCTTGACGGAGGCCGAAAATGTAACGGTGCCGTGTTATCCCCGTCGGAGAGCGTCGGACGAAAGTAAGCGGCGCAGAAGCACCGGCTGGGGAAATGGATTTAGCTGCCTGATTAGAGGCTAGGCTAGAGGTTATAGGTTGCACCTGAATTTCGAGCGAACCTTGTTGGAGAATTGACCTGCAGGGGTATCGTATCGCCTGGATTCTTGATCAGCAAGATAACGCAATCTGAGTATAATCGAGGGGCCCACTTTAGGGCTGCCGAAGCTTTGATATGGCAATTTAAGCAATTTTCAGGGCAGCTTACTATCCACAAGGAACAAGACATTCTCGAATATTACTGGGGTTGCAGGCTAAAATGTAAATAGAGGAAGAAAGGTCGCGTGTCGTATGCTTCGAGTTGACTGCAGTGTCTCCATTCCGGCACAACACCGATGTTGTGACTGACATATGTGTCCTGTATGTCTCTATATCCATCTGGGTATAATTCGGATGAAGAGAACTGGATGAAAAGACGCGTCGAGACCGCCGGTGTCGACGAGATTTGACTGATTTGATTGATTTGCCCTGTTTGTCTGCGGAGAAATACCACCTTCCTGATAGGGCTAGCCTTATCTACCTATTCCAGGATCTACAGGGACGGCCGGCTTTCAGGTCAACCTATCGGTGGTATGAACATGGGAAACGTTTACAGACCCTGAATCCCTAGAGACTTTTGAAGAACAAGAGAAACGACCTATTTCTGGGTGTTCCCGATAGGTAAATAAGCCTTCGTATTATGGTCCTGAGTCCACCCATGGACAGACACATTGTAACGTTCTCTATACTCGTTGGGAAAGCCCCCCCGCTGCCCTGTCCTTCAGGGTCTTGAGAGCCTTCGTCTTGAAGGTCTACGGTTTAAGGAGGCTGTTTAGCAGCCAGGCTAGAGCAGGTGAACAATGACTCGTCACTTCCGATCAATCCACGCATGGAGTCACGTGAAATAAATAATCACGTGGTAGGTAATGGATCTCATCCCCTTTGAAAAACAATCACAGGCTAGTACTAACTAGACTATCATGTGGGCAACTTTAACGTTGCTCTTTTCGCATCGATTCTCAAATGAACGACGACTTTCTTGACTGCTTTCGTCTACAAGAGCATTCTTGATGCCGCGATGGCTAGTCAGGCCTTAAGCGTTCCACTCCTTCGGGGCTCTATTACGTTAGAGGAAGCTCTTCAGGAGGAAGATGATATGCTTCTTGATGTATCTTATCCGGAATCTCGGATAGAATTCTTTGTGTTTTTATACAGTCATCGCAATGACATCGCAGCATTGGTTTCGGACCATTTAGGACTAGGTCGACCCGATCGGTGTCGCTTGGGAGAAGTGAAGGAGTGGATACATGGCAGCTTTAACGTCTGCATCCCAATCTACATCGAAAATTGGAACAAGTACCCAGCTAAGCGGGTTCTTATTCGATTCCCTCTACCATACAAAGTGGGAGAATCTTCTTACCCTGGAAACGCCGATGAGAAACTCCGTTGTGAGGCTGCCACGTTCATTTGGATACAGCAGCATCACCCTGATGTCCCTGTTCCTCGCCTCTGGGGATTTGGGTTTGCTGGAGGCCAGACCGTATGTCATTCAGATACATGGGACCCTGACTTAGATGCTAATGATGATTGCTCAGTTCACCAGACCCGAAAACATGTCTGTGACGACTAGGGCGTTTTGGTACTTTAAGCGATACATGTCATGGCTCTTAGGATTCCCCCTACCCTGCCCTTATATAAGCTTTCGTCGTCAACATGTGATGGAGCACGGCTATCTCCTCATGGACTATATTGATGAGCCGGATGTACAGATGCTGTCAGAAACCTGGAACAAGTTGCCACATCACCCAGACAGAACAGCTAACCTCTACCGAGACTTATCTCGCATTATACTTTCCTTAAGCCAGCGTCCATTACTCCGGATAGGGTCTTGGACGATAGACTCGAACGGGGTGTTACAACTTTCCAATCGGCCTCTCACTCTTCGCCTTCATCAGTTAGAAAATGCTGGCATCCCGACTAACATCGGTCGAGATTTGACTTATTCATCAACCTATTCATACTATTCCGATATTCTGTCCTGTCACGACAGCCGTATACGACACCAGCCAAACTCTATCCACGATGAAGAAGATGGACGGGCACAGATGGCGAATCTGAGCATGGTGCGGGCGCTTCTCCCTCATTTCACAGACCGAGAGCTCCGTCAAGGTCCTTTCTTCTACAGACTCACAGACCTACATCAAAGCAATATCTTTGTCGACAGTCAATGGCATATCAAATGTCTGGTCGACCTTGAGTGGGCATGCTCACTTCCAGTTGAGACATTGCGCCCTCCATATTGGTTGACCGACCATAGTGCCGATAACATCATTGATGAGCGCCTTGTCACATTCAGCAAAGCATACGATAAATTCGTGGAAATTTTCGAGGAGGAAGAGAAAAAATACCCACCTTTGTTTAATACCTGCGTGTACCGAACAAATATCATGAGAAAAGGTTGGAAAGTCGGAAGCTTTTGGTTCTTCCAGGCCTTAGATAGCCCCAAGGGCCTGTTCAACATATTCCGTGACCACATTCAGCCAAAATTCGCGCCATCTCAGAGCGCTGACCCAGCAGACTTCTCCAGGATAGTCTCGGAGTACTGGGCGACAGATACAAAAGAGGTCATAGAAGGTAAATTGAAAGATAAGGAGGTTTATGAAAATGAGCTACGTCTGCGTTTCCAAAATTGTCCTGATAGCACATGATACTGAGGCGGACCACAATTCTCATGAGATCCACTATCAAGAAACATTGGGCTTCCACGCCATCACTATCGCTTCATTTCTTTCTTCGTCGTCTCTGGGCATCTGTTCCTGACGACGATAACTGTTCCATTGTCGCCTGGTCTGTGAGACCTCTCGTGACAGCTGCATGGTCCTCTCGGGTCTGTTTCTCGGCAGCCGCTCGAGCAGCCGCCTCTCTAGCAGCCGCCTCAGCTCTTTGTGTTTCTATTTCCGCTATTCTTTGTCTTTCGTCTTCGTCTGTGGTCATGTTGAAACCTTGTCTATCTGTTAGTATAGTTAATGGCTGGAACACGCTGGTAAGGTACCTCAATGAATGAGCTCACTCTGGTTCGGACTAGAACTCAGGTTCGGGAAATTTTATCTGGGGGGCAAACAGCTACTCCTGAACCTGGTAGTGCGAGGTAATATAGCTACAAATATGCACTGGGCATATACCAGACTGATCTTAGCCGTCACGTTAAGAAGCTCTTTGGTGGGGAATTGCCGAAGCTGGACAATGAGAGCAGTGAAAGACATCAGAGAGGGGGGCGGGGATCTTATATTTAATTATGAGAATCATGTAAACATGAAAGCTTCGCGCATGCTATAATATAACTCTCCACAACGCCCACTTTTGACATCTGTTTATTTCAGAAGAGATCATCGGCCGGGGTCGTACCAGGTAGGATAGCATCGCGCCACTCATATCGAAGCTGACACGTCACTGATGCTGCATGAGAAGTAGCTAATCTAGCAGGGTCAGTGCGAGTATCCACCCTTTGTATTGCATTATTAGGGTCATTATCACGTGTACCTCTATTATAGGTCTGTAAACTCGGAGCCGTGTACGGTTGTATGCTTACGGCTACAACTTCTATCATGATATATGACGGAGTTTCAAAGCTACTAGAATAGAAAGTGATAATAGAATGGAATATTTATGAGTCAAAGGGATAGAATTTCATTTTGTGAAAAAAGAGAAAATCTTCGGATTATTTTGGTCTAAAAGCGTGTTTCGGTATCCAACGTCCGGATATCCCATATCCAGAACTAATCAGTACCTACGGCTCCAGTCTCTTCTTCCACTGCTGTTGAAAGTGGAGGAATCTGCTCATTCTGGAAACGCCGATGAGAAGCCCCGTTGTGAGACTGCCATTCCTCTCTTCTTGTAATATAACGCTGACTGTAACTCGTAGCAGATTTGGGCCTTTTAAAAGACATGGGCTCTTTCCTGCGCGGGCGCCATCCTTCTGGCGCTTTCTCGGGATGCTGAAAGAAGCAGTTCTTGTCGGCATGATTAGGATTTTTGCATTTCGTGCAAGGTTGATAATCCTGACCTCGATTCGTTTTATCTGTACTCTTATATTTATCTTTTCTAAGTTGCAGGCCCATTTTTGCTTTGACAAAGTTTGATGGTCGAGAGTGATATTCCAGCCTTGATTCTTCCTGGATGAGGGTTGTGGCAACTTGATCGTATGTTGTCTCCCCCTTCACATATCTTGTATTCAAATATAAAGTCAAGAAGGTCTCCCACCGTTCTCCGAGACCATTCAGAAGGAATTGAATCCGTACTGACTCGGGAAGCGTTTCTCCATAATTTAGACTCCGATTGAACCTGTCGAGACCCTTCGACATCGTCGAAACATAATCCTGTATGTCTTTGCACATGGAATACTTCGTTTGCATCACCATTTGCAGTCCCTTGAATGATTGGACGCTCGAACTAACGTTATACTTTGCCATTATGGCACTGAGCAAATCATGGACATTTTCGTAATGGATAAAATCATGTCGGATGGAAGGTGATAATGAGCAGGTGACGATACCAACGGCCTTCGAGTTGAGGTTTTCCCACTCTCGGATTTCTTTCGCTATTTCTCTGCGCAGCTTGACGAGATCAGAGCTGACTGCAGTGCCTGGAGGCACTGGAGGAAGAGAAGGGCATGTGTGAGATCCGTCAGCAATCTTAAACATTCCATGAATACGGAGTAACGAATTGATGGCTTCGGTCCAATCTTGCCAGTCCTCTTCTGATTCCAGCATGGGTACATCTTGCATATTTATAGACATCTTTTTGAATAGTTTGATTTGAGTCAGATACCCCTACTTATAGCTATACTAGGCTCAAAACCTGTAGCAGTTTTGTGGTAAACAGTAACGAACTGTATGTCAAAATTGCTGCTAAACAGCAGTATTTATGTTGAAATTATCATCCCCTGACTCCATCTTTTCACCGGAACCATCCATTGCATTAGGTTGGAATGGTGGAAGTTTTCTAACATTGCACAAATCGTTACTTCACATAGTTAGATAAAGCTTTGTAATAAGAACATTGCCGGTCATTTTTTTGTTTTCAAGTTGATAATAATCAAAGCCCTTTCTTATGTTTTCTTCTTAATTTTCATTTTTCATCATTGTTGTTTTTCCCCCGGTGGGGGGTCTCCTGGAATGCACGGGTGTTCTTAGACTTGAGTTGCCAGCACGGTTGGGTAAAGGGACTCTAACTGGAGCTTTTATATAAATATATGTCAATATCTAACAGTATTTAATCATGTGAGAAAGCACAGGGACACTATCACTTTAATAAGAGAAAAAAAAGAATCTTGATAGGTGGTTTCTAAAGATTCAGGGTTCCCGATAATTTCTATGTATTGAAAGCACAGGGACACTATCACTTTAATAAGAGAAAAAAAAGAATCTTGATAGGTGGTTTCTAAAGATTCAGGGTTCCCGATAATTTCTATGTATTGAAAAGGCGAGAGATATAATATGTAATGGACAGGGTTCATTGTATATATACGAGCGCCTGCTCTGTGAAAATATTGCAACTATTCCACTTAAGCCATGCACAATTACTGTCTTTTTGCGGAGATTTCAGACCTATATAGAGTGGTGTTCCTTTTTGGGACTAGCGCCATCGATCAGCTGCCGATGATGTCAAAATTGAACGATGGTATTTTCCGCCATTATGTTTACACACAGTTATCAAAGTAAGCTTCAGTCCTATTCCGTACGTCTCTTTGTCAGCCCAGGCTGCTTCAGCTGAGCTGAGAGACAAAAGACAATGGTTTTCATTGTGAATCATAAATGCTAATGTGTCATATCTGCCAGACTGACCAACACCACCTTAGCTTCTGATGGTCCGGCCTCCATCTCAATTCCGACTATCACGACCTTTTAAAATTGACCGTATCGCCATCATACCACGGCTGTTTTATCATAACCAAATTCCTCTGCCCTACCTTTATCCGTTCCACGCCCTATCTCGCCTGCAAACCCACGCAATCCACACAATGTCTCAACCCCGCAACGCCAAAGGCAAGGGCAAGGGCGGCCGCGACGTGCTCGTCTCCAAAGCCCTCAGCCACCTCCTCCGGCATGCAGCCGAAAAAGAAGGTATTAAGATGGATAGCCAGGGATATGCCAACGTGGCGGATGTGGTATGCGCCCGTTATCCTTCGTGAGAAGACCTGAAGGGTCACAAAGGAACAAAGAAAGACGCTAACCAAATCGCGCATTCGGCCTGGCCGCACAGCTCGCATGGAGAAAAATAAAATCGCTACAGACGACTTTCCCCGAGATCCTGCACGCCGTCTCTTCGTCGGATAAGAAGCGCTTCGCATTGTTACACCTCCCCTCCGCTAAGGCCGACCGAGATACCCCTACCGCGACTACGGCCGAAGACAGGCGCGGGGATGCAGTACGCGAACAAGATGCGATTACGTTGGACCAAGACACAGCCATCCCTACGACCAGTGCAGCGCAAGAAACGGCGACCGCGACGGCACTTGCTGTGCAGGATCTGAACCCTTCTCACTTTTTGATTCGCGCAACCCAGGGCCATAGTATCAAGAGCGTCGAGGCGGAATCACTTTTAGAGAAAATCACTTTGGAGGATAAATCGAAGCTCCCGAAGACTGTGGTTCATGGAACCTTCCACGCTGCTTGGCCGGCAATCCTGAAATCGGGCGGGTTGAAATGTATGGGCCGGAATCAGGTGCATTTTGCGACAGGGCCATCGTTGGATACTGTGATATCTGCGCAAATCGATGGTCAAACACAACAAAATGAACCACAGGTGATTTCAGGGATGCGGCGAGATGCCCAGATCCTGATCTACATCAACATTGAGAGGGCGCTGGCTGCGGGATGTCCATTCTGGCGCAGTGAGAATGATGTCATTCTCAGTGAAGGGATGTCGAAGGACGACCAGCTTGTTCCTTTGGAATTCTTCGATGTTGTAGTCGAACGCAAACGAGGGATGGGGAGGATCTGGGAGAATGGAAAGGTGCTCCAAGAACTGCCGGCAGATTTGACGAACAGGAATCCTAAGGGAAATCGGGGGAATGGAAGGCGCTGATGATGGACCTTTATACCCAGTATTGACATAGTCGCTCAAGATCTCTACTTGAATTTCAGCTCCTTGATCTTCATTCTTTGGATTCTCCCAGAACCTTCCAAAAAAAAAAGCTGTTTCCCAGTAGCACAACCCTCGATTAACGATGCCAATACTAACTCTCCAAGCCATCATTGCATGACCTGCAGACTGACAACGCGATCACCAGCCCTAAGCCCTAAATTATCGCCGGATTGGGCAGAAGTGCCAAAGTGGTGTGTACCGCCCGCCGTAGCCACCGCGCAGCCAATCACCCGGCGGTGCTGACTATTCGACCGACCACGGGCCGAAGCGGCTTCAAACTCACCTCAACTCCAAACTCCCTCTCCAAGTCCTCACCCCCCTCCTCTCGACCGCCGTCATTACATCAACCACCTGGACAATGTTCCTTCAACGCACAGCCTTCGCCCTTGCGAGGCGCACTCCTGCCCGCGCCATCGCTGCTCGCCCGTTCTCCTCCTCCGTCGTCCGCTGTACGTGATCCCAAACCGTTCCAACCCACGACCGCTGCTTCCTATGACAACAAGACGCGGCCACCCTGCCCCCCCCCACGACCCAATTGCAGTCGAATGCCTATTATATCGAAGATATTTCTTGTCTAGGTAGCTTAAAGCTAATCACTGTTCTGTGTACAGGCAACAAGGCGAAGTACGGAGTCGAGAAGGAGGGCAAGATCCTTCCTTTCGAAGGTCGGTAGATCACCTCCAATGTCTCAACGACCAATTGCTTTTCTGCAACGGCTCTTTGAGCTCCTTTGTGGCCATTGTCTTAAATGACGCAATTTGGAGGAGCCTCCGATCGCGCGGGGCTTCCAGTTTGCAAAGAAAAAAAAAACCGACCCCATACGGCATCCGCCCACTGTCAAGAATCATACTGATTGTTTTTCATCGGAACAGAGATCAAGACCGAAGAGGACCTCGTTGCCCCCGGTGCCAAGGCCGGAACCGTCCCCAGCGACGTTGAGCAGGCCACCGGTCTCGAGCGTCTGGAACTTATCGGAAAGATGCAAGGCATTGACATCTTCGACATGAGGCCTCTGGATGCCTCCCGCAAGGGTACATACATATATCCCTCCCTTCCTTCCGAACAGGATATGAAGCAGCTCCAGTGGCTATTAGCTACCTGAGAACTACAGCGGCTCTCTTCTATCTACGAAATGGAAATTGATCATAGCTGACCGCGCGTTTGTTATTTCGTTCCAGGAACCCTTGACAACCCCATCATTGTCAGCGGTGCCGGTGATGAGCAGTACGCCGGTTGCACCGGCTACCCTGCCGACTCCCACCAAGTCAACTGGCTGACGGTAAGACGACATGGCCTGATTTTTTGACTTCCGAGACGCGGCCACTTATTGCTTCTCTTTAGGTGTCCCGTGACCGCCCTATCGAGCGCTGCGGCGAGTGCGGCAACGTCGTCAAGCTGAACTACGTCGGCCCCGACGAGGACCCCCACGCCCGTGAGTTTGATCCCCTTTTTCTTCCACGATCTTGCCTGTCTTGCTAATCTGGCTATGAATAGACGACCACGGCCACGGCCATGGCCACCCCCCTCACGAGGAGCCCAAGACCTTCGCCGACTTCGTCAAGCCCGAGTACTGGTACCGGTAAATTATTTATCTGACGCTACGACGAATAATAATAGGGGACGTGGGGGCTTGTACTTTGAATGGAAAGGAATAGAGAATCAAGACAATTGAAGCGCAAAGAAAGAAAAAAAGAGGAAGGGAAATGTAAAAAATCGACAACAACATGGGACCTAACCTACCTTTCTTAATCGCCGGCCTTGCTTATATATGGATGTGTCTTTTTCTTTTTGTTTCCTTCATGTCGTCTTGGATTCCGGGGAGGGCCTCGTGTGCGGCTGTATCTTCTGTTGTGTTGTGTTGATTTGAATCCGGGCATTTCTTGTCTTGTCTCTTGTAGAATAGTCAGTGAGTTGAAATGGGGAGTGACCGATGTTTTGTTCTTTATTTCCATACTACTTTTGCTCTTTTCATATCTACTAACACTACATGTTATCTTTACTCAAGAGTATAAGGTACCTAGGTAGTCATGATCCTAAGAACATGGCATGACCATTCCCTTCCGCCGAAAGGACAGGATACCTAGGTCAACGTGGAACGTGGTGGCATGATACGATCCTTCCGGATCCCGGGCCCTGCCGCTTCGGCATCATCGATGGCGTCACGTGCCAGGCGTCTCCTTGTCTATCGCTCTAGAAAATAACAAATCTCAAAGACTGTAGTTATGAGATGCTATTATGACATATGATGTGCATGTTAGGGATCAGCATCATGTTGCATCAAGTACAGGTTTTTAAAAAAAAAAAACAAAATCCATCAGAATAGATTATGAATTATAGGAATGACAGGATCGTCCCGGTTACATCGCATCATAATGAATATATACCTTGCTTAGAAGCAAGGCTGGACACAATAATCAATTAAACGGTCAAGTACTCTGCAACTGACCATTTAACATTCGCCTAATGATATGGATGTCTCCTTCGGCCGTATCCTCGGAATTGGCCTAGTGTCGGGAAACTAGCATGAACGAGCGCCGAAGTTTAGGGAGTTTGGGGCTTACAGTAAACTCCAGGTAGGGAGGGAATCCGAGCTGAGCTGACTATTATACTACTAAGTTCTGACGACCTGTGGCGCAGAACTGATTTGTCAGTGACGGTAGTGTCATGTTACCTATGATCTAGGTTTATGTTCATGGAGTCCTGTACAAAAGTACTTGCAGATGGTGTCCCGCGGAGTCCACGGTTCGTTAATTGATGGGGGCCCTTTTTTTTTAATGATGTGGCTGTCCGCTGTAAGCTCTAAGAGTACCCCTGTCCGGTGTATTTGGAATTGAGGATGTGGAGGAGGAGCGCGATGGCTTTTCTTGGTTTTAGCTAACGATCCTGTTGATCCTGGTAGATTTATTGCTTGTGAAATCATTATATTCGCATAGTGTAAATGAATGCATGTGCATGCAGTGAGAAAGATCAAAATTCGCTGGATAGATACTTTCCACGAAACGTTTACGCTGTTTATTTTGCTGATGCTATAGGAAGCTGTGCGACATGGTGTAGTGCCGCTCTCGTCGCTGCTGGTGATGAATGTGAACCACGTGCTTTTATATATCGTACGCTGACATCTCGATTTCTGAAGTTGATATAGGAATGAATTACCGTCTAAAATGACGGAGTTCGAAGTACCGTAGAGGTGGGTAGACAAGACCTGCCCAGGTAAATCCAACATAAACCCCCATCTATTAAAAACAATTGACCACGTTAGCAAAGGTCGCTCTTCTTATGCTTGGTGCAAGATTCAAGTGAGTAGAACTTACGTCTGCGCCGTAGTCACCCACTAGGCGAGCAATGGGCCCGATATACCAAACCTGCGCCATACAGAGGATCGCGCCGGCCCATCCGATCAAGAACGCGATGAACGCGGCAATGCCAACTGGGAGCTTGGATGGATCGCACCACGCATGCCAGTTGTAACCGGTACGGAGACGGAATATGAAGCGCTCTTCCAAGATGATGGCAATCCAGATGGCAACCCAGTAGCCCATGAGAGCGAGGAAGTTGGTGAAGATCTCGGAGAGGTTACTACGGCCGGCAAGTGCGCAGACGGTGTAGATGACGACTCCGACAGTATTCCAAATTGCCCGCGGGACTTTCTCGGCATATCGGCCGAGGATTTGGAAATCGACGCCAGACGAATACGTAGGGGCGATGGTGTTGGCGATAAGTCCCAACGCGACAATGACCGAGCAGAACTTTCCGAACCCGTGGAGCGGTCCAAACCCTTCCACAATGAGCGCCCCGGCTCCCTTGTTGTAGGCTGCTTCGTACTCCGGATGAGAAGTAATGCCAGATGCGAGTCCGATACCGCACAGGAAAGCCATCGTAAACGACCCCAAGAGTCCTAGGAGCGAAAGCGAGAAAAGGGTTACTCGTGATGTTTTCTCGGGATAGTAGACGAAGAAATCGGCGGCTAGCGGTGCGTAGGTAATTGCAGCACTCAAACAGATCGAAAAGAACGAGAGTCTGAGGACACAGAAACGTATCAGTTAGACTATCAACGCGACACCTGAATGCGTCCAAGGGCCTACCGATTTCCGGCAACTGTGCGAGTGTCTCCCTGAGACGCAGTTGACAAGTCAAACTTCACGGACGACACACCAAACAATATGGAAACCACAATGAGCTGAGGAAGGAAGGCGAATCTTGGTGATATCAGCAGTTGATGTGATTCGGTTTTCTTAGCTGGGCTTACCGTTCGTAGACATGGAAAATCTGGATACCAAATGTGGCGATCGCCCAGCTTACCACAGCAACAATGACAATTCCTTTTGCTTCTTAGTTGCTAGACTCGAAAAGATCTGTCGTTCGGGGAGCCTTACCGACAGCCACCGACATGTTTCCATTCGGAGACACGGCAGAGAGGATTTGCCCGCCAACCACACAATCAATCAAGGAGTATCCGATCATCTGAATCAGATTCAAGATAACGACCACTTTACTCGGCCACCAGCCCATTGCATATCGACCAAAAACCTTTTGAACACGGTTAGATGATACACAACCAAAGGATAGGGCGAATCAGCCGCATACCATGGTCCGGATTCCCGATACTGGGCCCCAGGTAGCCATCCAAGAAGCCACCAAGGCGCCGACAAGGGCGCCAAAAACTCCACAAAGAGCCGCGTCCAAGAAGCTGAGGCCATATACCACAGGCCCCAGCATCCCAAGGGTGATGTTGTTGGCGGCCAAATTGATTGACACCCATAGTAAGAATGCCTGCAGGTAGGACACCCAGGAAAGCTTCTTCATGCGTTCATCGTCCCGCACTCGCTCTATTCCTCTAGCCTCGAGGTTGTATTCCACCAGTCGCTGCTCGAATTTCTTCGCATATCGCGCCAGGCGTGAAGGCGTATGTGAACCAGTCGCCACCCCGGGGCCAGTTCCTTCTTCGTGATCCTGGTCGTGGGATGGCCGTTCTGTGGCCTGGAATTCCTTCGAAGGCATGGCTAAGGCGGGGACAGGGGTTTCCGGAGACAGGCTAGAGCGGCTCAGTCAGTATTGCTACCTAAGGGAGGAGGGGGAGGGAGAATCAGAAGCGCGCATGAGTCCTTTCGCTGGAATTATCCAGATCAAGTTCAACCGTATATTCTCAGAACGACAACCTCTGTCGCACAGAACAGCGCAGCAAATAGCTGGCTCAATCTATGCGTGACATACGGTTGCCGAACACCGGTCTTCATGCAGGCAAATTTACCTAGATACCTTGATCGACGGACAAAACCACACTAGTACTCGTCTTCATGATAGCCATCCCTTGCATGGGGGTGTGTGTAAGCAGGTGGGAGAGGTGTACTCGTGAAGATGCTGCTTCCTAATTGCGATTGGAATGCAGACGTCGCAAACCTAATTGTAGGAAGTCAATTTCATGTCAGTCCGATGCCCGTTTTTGTTCGTATTTTTTTTTCTCTCTCTCCCTCCCCAGAGGAGCCATGGGAATGTCAAAATTCACCTAGACCAAGTTCAGGAAGGAATGCAAACTGTAAACCATACAGTGACCCTTGACAGGCGGGATTCAAAAAGCAAAATGAAGTCAAACGAGATACGAAGAAGAGAAGAGGAGGGAAGAAAAGAAAAGGGAAGAAAGGCGGGGAAGAAAGGCGGATCGAGACTCCGACCGACTTCGGTGCGGTGCGCCAATAACCGCGATCGACAGGGAAGACTTACCCGTCAGCGCGGGAAAGCAGGCACCCCGTTTGTACGTGGGGTAGAGATCCTCCCGCTGCTACAGAGGTTAGAACACGTCGGGCTACTCGTGGTACGTCAACGAGAAGTCGCGGCCTGGTGGACATTGCGTTTGTTGCCCGGCAAGCTTTTCATGTAGTAACTAGGTCTTAACAACAACAGCATGCGCTGGAATCAGAGCTGAACCCCGCAAATGGTATACTCCGGTCGTAAGGATACAAGAAAGAAATAAACGAAATATCAACTCCTTAACTCGTCGCCGTATCTTGTGCAAATTGTTGCCAAAATCACGCAGTGTTGTTGAAGACAAAAAAGGGGAAAGGGAGTCATGAATAGCCAAAAAAAATATTCCAAAAGAAAAGAACAAGTTGAATCGGAAAAGGGAAGTAAGAAAGAATTCAGCACTGAGCAGCGCCAGAACGCGGATCTGACGGTCATGGGGAATCGGAAGACGCATAAAAATGCATTCAGTCGTAGTCGTCACGTCGTCAATTTTCATCAAATCTAAAGATCCTTAAAGTGTTCCTTCGCATACTGTTCGCATGCCTGCATTCATCCGAGTCAGCAGTGGACACAAATGGGACGAAAGAGAGAGAGAGAGAGAGAGAGAGAGAGAGAGAGAGATCTATATAGAAAGATAGTCCCGACCTTTGCCGGCTTGCCAACTTTCTGCCCGATGACTTTCCACTTGTTGGACTCGTACTCCTTAATGGCGTCCCGGAGTGCTATGGTCTATATACAATTCTCAGAATTAGGTTGACGCAAGGGGTTTGAGAGCTGCATCGGCTCCATTACCTCATCTTCAGCAAACTCGGCATAATGCATATCCTGAATGTGTGGGGTTAGCGACGGATTTGGTCGCCGTGTGAGAATCCAGGGTTCATGCGCGTTACCTTATACCAATGCTTCTTCACACTTCCCTCAGTACGAGTGGGGAAAGTCTGCAACATGCTGCACTTAACAAGTGACGGTCAACCGGTAGGATTCGGGGTCAAACATACCTTGGCGATTTCACTCCAACTACTACCGGCATCGCGCATCGTCTTCAAACGCTGCTCTTCCTCAGCCGACCAGGGAGTATTTGTTCTACCCTTCTTTCGAGGAGTGACCTCAGGCGCGCCCCCTCCATGGTCTGGCACGAGGTCCCCCGGCGCCGTGGTGGGCATTGGCGGCGGCGCCATGTTCGTCGCAGTTGTCGACGGCGGGGAGGCACGGCGTTTGCGGGGGTTTGAAGGGGAGATCTGGGGTTGGGGCATATGTATGCCCTCGAATGGTGATACTTGTGGATGAAATGGATGGATTGGTTGCAATGGTTGCTGAGCTAACAGTTGAGCTGGGGGGTGGACAGGCGCGGATGTCTTGATACGTTTAGTGGTAGGGTGGATAGGAGGGGACCTGAACCAGAAGTAATGAAAACAAGGAGGTGCCAACGTTAGTGACGAAACTAAAACCAAACAAACCAAACAAATCGATGGAGGACCATATAAATGATTGTGCGAGTTAAGAAAACAGAAGGAAAAAGAATCGCCTTCTGTTGCAACTTGCAAGTCACATGTGAAGAAAAGAGGAACCGCCAGTGAATAAAATAAACCACAGAAAACACATGACACCAGGTATCCATCTATAAATATTTATGGGGAAAACGAGAAAAAAGAAAAGAAAACGAAGGAAAAATGGATTTCGAAAAAATAATAAACGGAATAAAAATAATATGATCAATAGGAAAGGAAATAGGCCTTTCGCTGCTTCAGCACCACCAAAGGCCTCCAGGGAGGTGGGGAGGACGAGGACGAACTTACGACATGGTGGAATGTAGGCAGTAATTCCAATCACGCTGCGCCGATTCATCTGTAAATACACATGCTTATGAGATTAGCACATCTGCTTCTCAAAAAACATGCCGTGGAGATTGGCCTGTCAAGTCGAGGGAAGCGAGATTCTGGTTACACCAAACGATGATGATGACACGGGCGCATCCCACGGCGTGGCAGTAGCGCCGCAGGACAAGGAAATAAGATAACACCAGATGGGTAGGGTAGTAGACGGATAGCCGTCATCCAAGGATCAGAGCAAGAAGAGAAATCTCATGTTACGTGCATGCAGGTAGATGGGCGGAAGCGGTGGACATTGGGGGAGGAGGCAGTGGGGGGGGCAGAGGGCCAGGATGGGTTGGAAGAAATAAAAAGAGAGGGGTATAGAATATAAACAGGTTTAGGCACAGTCACAGGAAGACCTTTCGAGCAGATTAGCAGCAGTACTAGGATTCAAAGGCTGGAAATAGTACGATGGAGGAGAGGAGGGAGAAGGAGGAGTACTGGAAGAACGAAGATAAGACAGATGATCAGGTCAGGACAGGTGGAGAAGGGAGCGCGAGCAGGCTTACTGGTTGAAGTTCATGATCGAGTTGATGGCGAAATTCTCTCCTCGACGAGACGGACGGCGGGCGTAGAGGTCGGTTGAGTTACATGGAAGAGTCAAATGGGCGAGGTAGATGGGAGAGATGGGAGACGCTGAACAAAAAAAAAGATACGAGAGAAAGAAGGGAACCGAAGAACGAGCGAGGGAAAAGGGAGTTGAGGAGGAGAGCCCAAGACAGGCAAAGCCAGTCAGTCAGTCCGTAGCAAGTCAGTAACTCCCACCCAAGTCGGTCTTTAGTGTACAGGCGAATGGAGACGTTGAAATGTCCACCTTAGTAAAACTGAGGGGAAAAGCACTAAAAGTAACTTCGTTGCTCCAGCTAAAAAAAAAGGTTGGAATCCCGC
Source organism: Aspergillus persii (assembly GCA_002215965.1). Lineage (NCBI taxonomy): Eukaryota > Fungi > Ascomycota > Eurotiomycetes > Eurotiales > Aspergillaceae > Aspergillus > Aspergillus persii. The sequence continues at coordinate 2,631,779 of NGZO01000004.1, read as the reverse complement.
TGCCTCCGAAAGCTGCTTGCTTTTTTCCCCGTTTCGACTTCGACACGCTCGTCCCGTCAACGAGATGAGGATTTACCTTACAAGAAATATTAACGGGCATGATAGGTGGTCTCGGTCCGGCTTTGGCTCGGTCCTACAGAGTAGGTATGATTTGAATAGCCTCGCTATTCCTCTGCTCCCCTGTTCAGATACACTTCCTAGTTCCTCCCTACTCTCTACGATGATTACTCCAGGACGCTGCCGACGATCGATGGCAGAATTGAATTCTCCAGAATTATCGCGCCGATCCAGCCCTGGCCTTAATCTGCTATCTCCACGGTCAAAGTACGACCGTGCTGCAGAAAACCCCTCCCCCCACTCCATCTTCATACTCCGTACCGTATCAATATCGATCTCCCGGGTGACGAGTCCGGTCTAGACAATACTAGTCGTAGTGGCGGGAACCCGTCGGTCCATAGAGATCGCAGTCCCGGGATGTAGTGTCCAGGGCAAGCCAACGAGTCTGACAAGGTCGGAGAGACCCCAGTCGGATCCGGTGACCGCGACGGACGGAGTTGGATGGACCACTTGGCAGCCAGAATAGGGAATAGAAAATGGAAATGAAAATCGAAATCGAAATCGAAATCGACAACAGATGATCCAGATAATATCGTTGATGGCAGTAATACACAAGTGGATGAGTTACAGCGTCCTGCAGCTGGGGAGTGGAAGAGAAAAAGCAAAAACGAGGGAAGGAAAAGGACGGGCTTGTTTTGCACGGCGGGAAGCGGGGTAATCCAGAGAATGACGGGACTCTCGCTTGTCATCGTAGACTTACTTCTGCAGGGCTCAGACTGTGCAGCCGTCGTTGTTATTCAACCTGTCTTCCCGATCGGATCTCAACTCCAAAGTAGACGAGAGCTTTCTTTCGGGTTGCGAAGATGCCTGGTCGTCTATTTCCCGATCGTACGCCGATACCTATTCAAAGGATACCCACTCACTACTGACTTGTCCCCACTCCCCACTATACCCACGGAGTATGTGCCTCTGCATCGTACTCCTCCAACTTCTATCTGGTTGACTTCTTTTAGTCCAGGATAAACCGTGGGGATCTGCTGGATTGTCTGAGTAATTGTCGCACAGCTATCACTAAGCAGTAAATACATTTGAGCTACGAATCATTGCCGAACATGTTTCTCCCTGGGAGCTATCTGTGGCTTTCCTCCGGGCTAAGGGCTAACCTGTACCTATTTTGTCCGTGATACGAGTTGGATGCCGCAGTAAGTGATAACATATCTAGTTCCCCTCGATTTACCCCGGTTATTAGGGATCATCGGTCTATGTATTGTACCTCAAGACAAGGCCGAACATCATAGTCACCCTGGTGATGTTCAGCCATGGACTGAAGACTCGACCAGAAGGATAAGAGCACATATGTCCGCATATCTTCCCCTTCTTCCCACCCCCCATTCAGGCCACCTCCAATTCGGTATCTTTGACTCCATCGACAAGGCTTGACCGCACAAGCAGAGCACGTGTGACGTCATCTGCATCTCACGTGACCGGACACGCGGCCCCAGCTTCAATGGATCCCGTGAGCGGGAGCTCCCTTGATAACGAGCTGGCCTGTACCTGTACGACAAGCCTCGACGACCCAACTGCTCTTCGATAATCCCTTGGTTTGACAAGTGCCAATACTGCCGCTGCCTTAGGTGGTATTATTTAATTGACCACGCTGTCACGATTCTATCGTTATCGGTCCTTCCGCCCTCACGCTGTCCGCAAACGGAGGCCGTCCCACGTGCCTTGGCTGTCTTTTGTCGGCCATCCGGTCTTCCATGGTCCTAACCCTAGCCAACACTAGCCCAGCAGCCTGTCTATAGCGCCTCCCCATCGCCGAAGAACCAGATAGGGCTAGTAGTTCCAGCATGAAGTTAAACTTTTTTCGCGTACTGGCCGATCTCGCCCATATCTCCTCGAAATTCATCCTGATATGGGCCATCCATCGCAACAAGAGCGCCGAAGGTACGTTGCTAATCCTCACGGGAGCCAGAATAGTGCAATTGACTCGGCGTGCTTGTCGTTCTTGTCTGTAGGCGTTTCGCTTCTCACCCAGATCCTCTACGCCATGGTCTTCGTCACTCGATACCTTGATTTAACCCGTAAGACCGGCTGGGAGGTGCCTTACCTTGTGTTCTTCAAACTCTTCTACATCTTCTCTTCGTTCTATATCATCTATATCATGATGAGAGTCTTTCCCCGCACGCGCGAGAGAGAGCGGGCATGGAAGTTGGCCATGGGGTCGGTTGCCGTGGCCCTGGTTCTGGCACCAATCCTCAACCCGGTCTTTACCCATGGCTACCCAAAACATTGGTTCACGGAGGTAAGTTGGGACTGACGGAAGCTTGACCGGCTTGCCACCCTGCTGACACGATGTCTTTTCTTGCCTTGCGAAATGTAGATCTGGTGGAATTTCTCGATTGTCCTAGAATCTGTCTGCGTGCTTCCTCAGCTCTTGCTCCTACGACAAACGACTGTGCCCACCGTGATCAACTCCTTCTATTTGCTGACATTAGGATCCTACCGGGCACTCTATATTCTGAATTGGCTGTGGCGGGGACTTGGATCCAAGGGCGACTGGGATCCAATTGCAGATCTGTTCGGGGTCATCCAGACAGCCTTCTATATCGATTTCGCCTGGGTGTACTACTCGCGGCAACGGGTCAAACTGCGCAACGGGGGCGTCGTCGACTCCGAAGACTTTCGAAACAGCTGGCTGCTGAACAAGGTCCTGAATTTCCGGCAGCGAAGGAGTACTGACGAGGAGCAGCACCTGCGCGAAGACGAGGCCGACGACTCGAGAGAGGCAGACGGAGAGCGTCCGGGGAGCAACCGCTGGGGAACAAGAGGGATCTCCGTCTCCGCGGACGACACCCTCGAGGAACACCATCAACCCAAGCCGAATGGGACACACGACGGAAATGATGGCGGCGTGGAGGGCGTCCTGGCTCAAGAGGACGATCGGCCAGGAAATGACAATGTGTGGACACAGTCTCCAACCCGGGGTCGGTAACGCCGTGTCATTAATGGCCCAATGGGCCAATATACCCCGTATATAGAAGGGTGACGTGCCGATCCGATGTTTGGACCAGACTCTGGCTCCCTTTGTTGTTTTAAATTTTGATAAATTGAGGGTGTTCTTTTGCAATCCATCTCGATTCCAAATTGCGACTGTCCCGCCAGACTGCGGGCTCCCCATGACGGGCCAGGCTGCCCTGGACGTCGATCGTTCCCTGTTCGGGGTGCGAAAAACAGCCCTGCCGTGGCCCCGCTAGACCGAAAGCGGCCAAGCTTGCGGGATGGTTCGATCATTCCGAGTCGTGGGGATGGGCGGAGTTAAGCGGCTTAAGCCAGGCTCGCTGTCTGGCACTCGCTGGTCTTCGCTGAGACGAGACGAGACAGACGGGTAGGGACAGGATATAAAATTAGAAGTTGCAAGCCCTTTGTTTCATGCCTGGAGTTGAGGGCCCAGTAGGTCACGATGAAAGGCGGGCGACTGCGCCAGGACATAGCCACCAAAGCAGGGCACCTGAGATTCAGAGATGTATCAGGTCCGGGTAATCAATAATCAACGCCGTCATTCAGGGTCATTCATTACTCATTATGACAACGTGAAAACGGAGACGGTGTACGGAAATCACCGGACCGTTTGGGGACAGAGAGCGGGGGCCGTTTTCAAGGGCAGGAAAGCCTGATCGACAAGCCTCCAGCGTGCCAGTCTGGCGTCGTATCTCGGGACTTCGGCGTCGGGATGCTCGTAGGCGACCAGGGCGAGATCCCTCGAACCCACGTTGATTTTAGCCCGGTCGAACTCCTGGACCCAGTGACATCACGTGTCCCCCACTTGCTGTATTATCATTATTATTATTATTTTAGTATTATTTTATTCCTCTGATTGATTGAATTTTTTTTTTATTCTGTTTTATTCTGTACTCTTACTCTGGTCATGTTCGAATATTCCTCCATTGGATCTTTGGACCCGGGGCGACATCATCCTCATCTGCATGGTCATAACGTTCTTTTGGAAATGGTTTTCTGCCTTGCGATCCGGGCATTTTCAATTTCCAGTACTACCTAGCATATTCCTCGGTTCCTCCCTAATTTCCCACGCTTCAATCGTTCGTTCCTGCCAGGATCAACCTTAAGCGCCTACTACCTTTCGGAGCCGCCGTTGCTGACGGTCTGGAAAATCGGGGAGGGGACCAAAATGCCTTGAAGAGGGGGGGGGATAGAGAGAGAGGGGCAGCCCAGTCCGGCCTTCTCAATGGTCAGGGATCGAGGAACGACTGTCGAGACTTCATCCGGCGCGTAACTGCCCATCTCGTTCGGGGACACGTGGCGGGGGTCAGACTGTTAGAGTGTTAGATGCAGACAACCGGTAAGTAACGGTAGGTAGGACGAAGTAGAAAGGCTACTCTGTAGGTATGATCCAATCCAATATCCCACAGGACCTACAGGACTGATCGCTCGCTAGGGCACGCCGTTCTGGCCCCGTGGACTTTCCGTAGCGTCAGCTCCGGCGACTAAACCCGCAGGTCTCTGATCCCCGAGCATCTCCCTTCTGCCCCCCAGTCTGTCAAGGCCGCTAACTGTCGAGCTAGTCTAGTGCAACCCCACCGGGATTTACAGCCGCAATCAACGCCGAAGCGCTTAAAGCAGCCCGCCTTTTCCGTAGTCAATAATACCTACAGAGTAAGAGGACCTAGTACAAGGGTAGTACCTACACATCCTTGCCAGCTGTCTGGGTGGGCGATCTAGATAGATGCCCTTGGGATTGTCCCATGGGCTAACTCTCTGACTCTCTGTTTTTCCGCCCTTCTCATCTTGATTTTTCTCCCCCTGTTTAGCATTCGGTCATCGCCTACGCCGTTATGATTATGAACTTATGATGGGTCGAAAAGAAGCAGAAAAGTGTAGAAAACAGGGAGGGGGAAAAAAAAAAAGAAACAAGAAAAAGAAAAAAACAAAGCCTCTGATTGCCATTGGGCTCCCTGTTTAGTGGTTAATCAACTTTGCGTTTCTCTGTTTTTACTCTTTAGTGTCTCTCCACTTCTTGTCGTAGCGGCTAAAGTCTGGATACGTTCGTCTCTCTTGTTCGGGTCCAAGTTTTAGTCTCCCTCGTTCTCTCGTGCCTTTTTTTTTAAAAAAAAAAAAATATTTATTTATTTTTTTTCTCCCTCTCGTTAATTTCTGGGCTCCTCCGTATGTCTCTCGGGGCATTTCTTTCTCGAAGCCGACCACTAGTCATGACCCTTGTTTAGTAGCTTCTTGTCAGCTTCAGCGCTAACCCCCGACCGTCATTTGATTTCCTAGGATTTGGCGGGTCGCTAAGCACCGATTCCATTCCTTTGCCATGATGCTCATCCTACAATATCCACCCCTGGAGATCCAGAGCACTGGGACCCTTCGATTGCTGGTGCTGTCTCGCGCTTTCTCGAGTAACCGTGTGGGCCTTAGGAATGCAAAGTCTGCGCCCCCAGCGATTTGGGGGCTGATTCCCGTCCCCATGTCATGTCAAAGGATTAGAAAATGGCTCTCGCTCGAAAAAAAGCTAAAAAGGGCCCATAGTTAAGGATTGTAAAGCGCTTAAAAGCTGGCTTGTCGTCAAGTCTGCTCCTCTCGATAGTTGCGAAATCTATGCGGCACAGCGATAGTCGGCGTTATCGGTTCGGACCCTTTGGAGCTTTCTAGACCTGTGATCCCAAAAGAAGAAAGAAAAAAAAAAAGGGAAAGAAAGAGCTTCATACTACCTACGATTCAACCCTGCCTCACGAGGCAACCCGACTCTCCTCTATCTAAGTCCCCTCCTACCAAGTATATATCAACCGACTACACGTCACATCCGTGGACCCTTTCATTTCCTTTATTTTATTTTGTTTTGTTTTTCTCATAACCACCTTCTCTTATATCAAGCTGGAAACCTTCTTCTCTTTTTCTCAAGACATCCCAATACCCTGTCATTCGAGACCTTTGTTTGTCTTTTGGCCTACACGGATATTTATATGATCCCAGTTGCGCTGCTTGTCCGGATCTACTCCCATCTTGTCTTGCTTGTATCACCAAGTGTTTGAGCCTTGCTGGTCTACCCTTCTTATACGTCATAAGACATTCGCATATACCCCCTCCTATCAGCTTACCTCATGTATCCTCAGACTCCTTGTGGATACACAGGACCAATGTCCTATGGCCACGGTGTCTCGAGTCCCGGGGATGGAATGGATAACTTCTATGAAATGCAACACCAGTGGAGCGGAATGGACGCTGTATGTTCTAAAGCAAAGCCTTGTACTGTACTTGCGAGGGGTCAATATCCCACTAACCACACCTTGGCTTTAGTCCCCCTATGGTGGAGTCAACCACCCTTACACCTCGGCGGCAGCTTTCCAGCCCTCGGCCATCTTGACCCCAATCAGCCTCCCCGACAGCTCGTTTGTCCACCCGCGACCCAGCCCAGTTCTCAGTCACCATTCCCAAGAATACCAGTACGGCATGGCCGAGCCCGTGCCCCACCATCACGGGTTAGGAATCACGGCACCCTTCCCCAATGACTTCCCTCGGACCGTGACCGCCGGCTTCGGACACGCCCCAGACGATTCAGAGTACGGCTTCAGCGAAAGCGGCCTCTCCCCCCAACCACCCTCTTCCAAACGGGCCCGCCGTAGCCCCAAGTACATGCCGCAGGGACGGGAGACCCCCGTCACCATACTCCCTCATCCCGAGGGGCTCCAGCGTCTGGAGCAGGAACGGCGTCAAGGACACATCGAACCTCATCCCCATCAGCGGCCCCGGGCACCCGGCCGTGGCCGGAGAGATCCGCAAGCCGAAGAAGAAGACGCCTTTGTTGAACGACTCCGGGAACAGAACCTGGCCTGGAAGGTCATTCGGGAGATGTTTCGGGAGAAGTTCAACAAGGATGCGTCGGAAGCACGTCTACAGATGCGGATGTTGCGCCGACGCAAGGAGCGCCTGGCTCGATGGGAGGAGAATGATGTGAGTACGTGTACCGTATCACCCTACGATCTCTGTCTCTCTGTCGAATGAACTAACCGTCCGAATGGTTTAGATTCAACTGCTCATAAAGGCTCGCGAGTACTGGGAGCATGAGAAGTATGAGTTGATTGCCGAGAAGGTAAGACACCATTCTATAGTATTATTTTCGAAAGGCAATGAACTAACGAGCTTTCTTCTAGATGAGAGAATTTGGCTCCAAAAAGTCCTACAGCGCCCAACAATGCGAAGCCCAACTACGGTACCTCGACGCTCAGAATCGAGATCGCGGGAATGCGCCGCTGCCACGAATGATCGATCCACAGCATGCACGAAGGCGAGCAATGCTCAAAGCTTCACGGGGCACGACAGCCAACGTTACGAATCCATAGTCTTTCGCTTTTTCCGCTTCATTTTTCAACACGGTCGAAATCACCCTTCGATACTTGATCTTTAACGTTTTGGGATGGTGTTTTGTTTTCCCCTGCGAAGAAATGGATTTCGCATGTTTAGCATTTGTTTTCTGATTCCTGTTTTTTCCTATATTGCCACGGACAGACATATACCCTTTGTACGGAGCATGCATCACAAGCAAGTCTCGTTGTTTTGAGACTATTTGATTTTAATTATTCTTTCTTTCTTTTGGACATATGATCAATTGAAGCCACACATCATTATTATGGAAATGACCTCATCGTTCAAGACCCGTGTCGATCAACGTACGGAGTACGGAGAAGACGGGGGCATTGCCAGGCCAATGAGAAAATCCCGGGTTAATTGAACAGTAGTAATAATTAATAATTAATAATAATGCCGTGGCCCTAACTAACTATATATTATTCCTTACTAGGCAGACACGTACGCGCCCACTTTTTTGTCTCGAGCGCCCCCATTCATTTCACCTCCGCCATACATACGGGCTGCTCCTCCAGGCGGCCTAAGACCGGACTGGAACAGAACCAAACAAAAGGTCGAATGATTTGGAATAAGGCAAACGGCCCAAACGCTAAATTAAATATATAATCAAATCAACAGTGAATAAATAATTAATCCGTACATAATGAAAAGTATCCTCCCCGCCCCTCGCGACCTAAACCGCGCCGGGCATGGATTGACGCAGCGCTAAATCTATCAGCCCCAAACGAACTTAGCCGCCGCACTCCACAACAAAGAGGATTGCGATCTCTTTCCTTGTTGCGCTGCGTCTTCCCTGGTGAACCCAGAACTGAATCAAGACCGGAACGCAGTCAAGCCACGTTATGCGTTCCTGACTCTTTTTTTGGGACCCTGATTCAGCGGTGGACGGCTACCTGCTTTTCGCTATTTGTTTAAGGACCAAGCCGTCCAAACATCTTCTCTCTTCCCAGACATGCATAGGTATGGATACAGAACGTAGTAGACGTGTACAGAGGACAGTATCGCCAACCGACCGTATCGCTTTGCTCTTTCATGCTCGATTCCGTAAACCAGCTAACTACATACTACATACTGGGGTTGTCTGCAGTCGAGCGTACGTTTTTTAACTACCGCCGTACGCCAGCTAGTGCGGTCTAGTCGCGCCATACAGAGTTCCTACCCACCCTACACTATCTACATTATGTATGCAGGATGATAGGATGCGAAGATACCATGATCCAGCAAGGTTCGCAACTAACGACAAACCCTCGCCATTGCGGCTGAAATGTGCATTTGGACCTGTCGACTACTACCTGATTAACTAGTGTTTACCGGTCCAACAGTCCCTTCCCCCCGACCGTTCCAAAAGCCAACAACTCTAACCGCTGCATATAATCCTCCGCGGCATATCCGTTCATGCATGCATGCAGCCTGTCTTTCCCACCCAGTCAGGCCTGTGTTTGTAGCGCGCTGAAAATGTGAACGGCTTCCCATCCCATTCTTTCCCGCCGGCCCCATCACCACCTCATGCCGTCACCTTCGCGTCGGCGGGATTGCTGCCTTGATCAGACCTTGATTAGATCATGCGGACTTCAGCTACCATGCTCTGGAGGTCGTGGACCACGGACTAGAACTGAGGGGAAGGAGGGGCCGGTCGGGCCAGGCTGATAGATAGACAGACACATCATTACTCCATAGTCTGTAAACACTACTGGGCCCAGTAGTATCTATCTAATAATTCCCCGGAGCTAGGCGTAGGTGTAGGCGCAGTAGCCACTAGCCAGCCGACCAGCCGGCCGAAATCGATCTCGGAATCATTCGGGAGACAGGACCCATGGACCCTATCTTTCATATGGACTACTCTACAGAGTAGAGCCTGTCCGAGACACCTTATTTGCATCGAGTCCGTAGATGGACCGGACCTCGACGTCCAAGTTACACCAACCGACCAAACTATCACCGAAAAGGCTAGGGCTTGTCTAACTTAGGTTCTCCGACGGGTAAGACGTTACCTTCATTTGCCGAACCCGGCGCTACCAAACTAGTAGACTAGAGTCCCGACGGATTCGCGAAGGAAGGAAGTTCAAGCGGCGAAACCATGGATTGGATCTAATTAACCTTCGTGTCTTTGTTCTCGTCTCTTTGTGTGTGTGTGTGTGTGTGTGTGTTTGGATGGGTAGAACTAGAACGGGGGACCTAGTGGCTGTGGTTAAACCGCGGAAACTAGTTACTAGGTTGTTGTATATTTATTATTTTCATTTTCAATTCCATCCTTCGATCTTACGACTCGGGGAACTTCCTCTTGACATATGTAGATCCAATTAAAAATGAAATGTCCGGTCTCCTACTCCGTGTGTACTTACTCAAAAGACCTGCAGCTCAAACGGAGTCCGGACTCGAAATCACCGTGCCATTCCCAGCGTACATCCGCTCTTCTCCGGACTCCGCAGCTGTATATACTTCCACCTTACTGTCAACAGTCACCAGTCAACCAAATACATTGCAGTAGTCCCAGCGGATAACGACATTCTAGCCTCAACCAGTTAGAAGGTAGCGAATATACTCCTATCTGACATCCGGAGTAAGTACGCAGTAGTACAGAAGTAGACTATGATGCACGCATGCATCGAGCGAACTAGCCCCAAGCCCAGAGAGCCCTAGACAAGCCGACAGATGCACGCCAATCGCAATGATCTACATATTCCGTTTAGGGGATGTCCGTACGGATCGACGGTGAATCAGCCTCTTACGTAAGGTTGGGGGACTTTTTTTTTCTTCTCTTGCTCTTTTTTTAATTTTCCAGTGCCAGTTTGACAGGTGGACTTTAGGGCGGTTAGGTGCGGTGCAGGCGCCCGCACATGCAGCTTATGGATGGAGATGTGCATTAGATATCTGTATAGTAGTGTGTACTATCATGTGCGCTAGATCAGGGATCGCTGGCTTGCTGTGCTGGCTGTTCTCTTTGTACTCTGTTCTTTGTACTTGTTTGGAGGCGCTCATTATTGAGTAGATAGCGGTGTTGCTCATAGAGTAAGTAAGTAAACTACGGTGAGTGGGAGAGTGGACACATGACACGACACTGACTCATTGCGATGCAATTTCCTTGATCGGATCCAGATTTACAGCCCGAACTGATCAAGCAATTCAAGAATTTACTGAGACAGATATTACTGAGACATCGTAAGACGGTGTATCTTAGGTGGTAGACATTCTATCTGCCTGATTTGTCGTCAATTCCCATCTTCAGACTTACGGACACTCCGTACATAGAGGCCCCATACGCATGACTCTATCCAGCTACCCCATAGTCATCTCGCAGTAGTGACGTACATCGCAAGCAGTATACAGACGATCAATTGATCCCCCGGAAACGGAGCCCCCGGGCAAGTAAGTACCTAGACACTAGGTAGGTAGACAGGACTTCGGCAGCGCCGTTCTCCGAAGAAGGTCCTACCGTACCGTTAGCGTAGCGTCTTACTGTAGACTTCTTGGCTTTTGTACTGTACTGTGCTAGTTTTATTATGTATGTGCCTAAAGGGCGAATCCTCTCGGAGATGGCCTTAGTCTCGGGGGTGTTGACATTATTCCCGAGCTTGATTTGCAAGCCAGGCGACGGGGTTTCTTTTTGCATGGGGCGGAAATTTAATTTTAGTTGATTTGGACGGAGTTGGGGCGATAGTAGTGGAACTAAGGGTGGGTTTTGGCTAATAAGGCACTTTTTCTGGGCGAATATCATCAGTCCAGGTCCCATAACTCAGTTGGTTAGAGTGCAGAGCTAATAACTCTGAAGTCGAGAGTTCGAGCCTCTCTGGGACCAGCTTTTTTGCTCTGTTCAGCTGCATTTGAATCTTGATCCTGCAAATGAAGTGATGGAGGAGTTGCTTTTTATTTTGTAGAATTGTATTTATGTACCTATAGACAACCTAATCATTATATTCATCATCATAAATTGCATCGCATCGCATCACTTCACTTCACGTCAATTTTCTACCTCCTGCTCACCTCAATCCGACTCCATATCCTCTTCAATAACCGGAAACGTGCACAACGCCGCAATCCCTCCCAACCCATCCAACCTCCTCCCACTCTCATGATCCGAGCTGAGCACCCGCACTTCTCCCCCCTCGACATCACGCACGCGGTCTACCAAAGACACCCATCTCTTCCGCTCCGCCACATCCTGAGACCGGAACAGTCGGTTCGAAATGATAAGAACCCCCCCTCCTCGGCCCACGGCGCCCTGATCGACCGCCGACTCGACCTCTCGCGGGCCGTACGTCGCCTTGTTCGTTTCCTTGCGCAGCTGGTCCAGAAAATCGTCCATGAGCTTGGTTTCGCGCGCGTATTTCGTATCCGCCAGTATGGTCTTCACCGCGGGCGATTGCAGCACCTCAGAGAGCGAGTGGAGGTATCCAGACGCGGAGTGCACGACCACCACGCTGGGGAGCAGCCGCTTCAGGGCCGGCGTCGTCGTCGCCGCAATCGATTGGATGTATTTCTGGAACCCGGCCGCCACGAACCCCGGCGAGGCGAGCAGAACGGGCCGCACGGTCTCGTTGCTGGTGAGGGATGTGGCGCTCGTGTTGAACTCCATTTGCCGGAGGAGCGTGTCCAGCGTTACTTGGAAGAATTTCGACATGCCCTGGTAATTATTGGTCAGTATAGCTCAAGATCAATAGAGTCAAGGGCCCACGAATGAAAGAAAGAGGACACAACCAACCTTATCATGATCCCCTCCCCCATACCGCTTCCTCGGCACCGACATCTCCACCTTCTGCTTCAGCACCGTCTGAAACTGCCCGATGAAGCAAATATGCGCAACCCCCTCCTGCATAACGACGGCCACAGCCTCCGCTCTCCGATTCCCCCCCTCATCCACCGCCTCCTTGAGCATCTGCACCGCAATACTATCCCACCCGACGCCCTCGCCATCCGCCCCGATCTCCTTCTCCAGCGTGAAATTGCGATTCAGCTCCAAATCCAGGGTATGGTGCTGCCCGATCTTCGTGTGCTGCGTTTCGTTGACTATCTGCCCGCTCACGTGCAGCTGCGAGCTCTGCGGGTCGAAGTCTAGTCCCTTGACGCGGATCTCGAGCGTCAGGTGCACGCGTGCGGAGCTCGTCGAGCCGGTCTCTTGCGTTGTCGTGACGCGCCGGATGGCGCTGGCGCGGAGGAGGTCGCCTGGTCGGATGAGGTTGTAGGCGTGCCACTGTGTGTTTGGTGTTTGTTAGGATGTTGTTGGCGCTGCTTTTTTTTGCTTTTCTCTGGGGGTATGTGCGGGAGTGTACCATGTCTTCCGGCTCCTCAGGACACAGAGTCACGGTGCCGGAGCCATTGAGCTCGATCTTATTCTTGACCAAGCGCATATTGTGCGGATAGTAGGTATCGCGGAGGAGATGAGGTCAGGTCGAGGTCGATCTGGGATTCCAGGAATCCCACCGTGGATGCGGGGTCTTTTCGTCGGTTTTTGTGTTCAATTCTCGCTCAGAAGACTGGGACTTTGTTGTCTGCGTGCTCGGAGTAACCGAGAATCTGAGCGAAGGGAATTCTTCCAATATGAAAAATGGTGGTGAAAGGCAAAATCCAGCACAACAACGCCCACCAGAAAAGAAGCCCTCGAGCGACGTCAGAGTCGGCGGGATTCTGTCGCCCTGACGGCCTCAGGCAGACATTGCGGGAGGGTCCCGAACAGGCTAGCGCCGTTCATGAGCTGCAAAATCGATAAGAAATGCAGCTGCACATGGTTGCAACTGAGCTTCATCTGACATCCGAACTCCTGCTTGTTTCTGCTCTGCTCGAATCGTACCCTCCATCTTCGAGGCTGGCCATGATACACGAAGGTCAAGACATCACGCCGTCCGGCACTTGCAGAGTCCGAAGGTCGGCCTTCCAATCTCCTGCAGAAACCGTCTTGGAAGCGCCCCACGTTGATCAACTCCACCGCGAGTTCGTCACTCGTCGGCATGACGGGAGGAAGAAGCGAATGCGGAACTGGGAAAGAATTGAAAGCGGTCTGGGTGTTTGGTTGAACCGGAGAAGGTGTGAGAAAAAAAAAGAGATAATATAATAGGAATGAGACACGCAATTGCATTCTTCTTCTGACAACGCATCCCTCCCTTGTTTATTCCTTCCTTATCTGATCTTTCTATCTGATCGAGGTGGAACACCCTCTTGTTACCGACACAATGGCACCGCTTACGCTTCAGTCCACCCAGAAGATGGTCTCGGGATATGAGATCCCGGTTGTTGGGTTCGGTGTGAGTATGGCCGTTGCCGGATACCACCCAGAGAAACTCAAATGTATGCTCACACTGCATTTCTAGGTTTACCAGACGTATGTCTCACTTCCGCCGGCGGGAGATACCTTATCTGACCACAGGCAGGCCGCCGGATGTCACGGAGAAGGTGACACTGAAGGCGTTGGAGATCGGATACCGCCACGTTAGTGCGACTCTGAAAGCTTGATCTTCACCTCCATTAACGTTGAGCCACGTAGGTTGACAGCGCCAAAGTCTACAAGAACGAAGCACAATGCGTCGACGCCATCCGGAAATCCGGCATCGCTCGGTCCCAGATCTTCTACACGACCAAGGTCCCCTCTTCTCACATGTCCTACGAGAAGGCCAAGCAGGCCATCGAGGCGAGTCTTGCCGATGCCGCCGGCATCGAATACATTGATCTGTACGTTTGGCCATATTCGACCTTGGCAACTTGATGCGCAAAGATGGGTTGAAGCTGGACAGGAGGTTAATGGTGATTTCAGGGTGCTCCTCCACGCCCCCTACGGCGGCAAGGAAGGCCGACTGGGTGCGTGGCGCGCTCTCGTGGAGGCGCAGAAGAGCGGCAAGATCCGCTCCATCGGCGTCTCGAACTACGGAATCCACCACCTGAACGAGCTGGAAGAGTACATTAACAGCGGCGTGGGCGGGCAGATCTCCGTCGGCCAATACGAGATCCACCCGTGGTGCACGAGAGAAGATATCGTCGCGTGGCTGAAGAAGCGCAACGTGGTGGTCGAGGCCTACTCGCCTCTAGTGCAGGCGACGCGCATGAAGGAGTCGATTCTGCAGCGCTTGGCCTGGAAGCATAACAAGTCTGGCGCACAGATCTTGATCCGTTGGAGTTTGCAGAAGGTGCGTCAGCCGATACCTATTGGCCTGTAGTATAAGACAGTACTGACTCAAGGTAGGGCTACGTCCCCCTTCCCAAGTCGGTCACCGACTCCCGCATCCTCGAGAATGCGCAGGTGTTTGATTTCGAGCTGTCCCAGGAAGACATGGACACCTTGAAGACGAGCGAATACGCGCCTGTTTGCTGGGATCCAGCCCGCGATTCCCGTCTGTAGAGTGTAAATCTCCGCAACCCTAGCAAGAATCACCCTAAAAATAACCATAAAATAGAAGCAATAGAATAAGCATACCCAAACAGGCGTTCTGTTCACGGAGCCTGCCATGTGCTGATGTGCAGGACGGAGTTGTTTCCGGCGCGGAGATCACCCGCTTCGGTAGAACGTACCGCCGCCAACCAAGGCAGCTGCTGCTTCACCCAGCGGGACGTTCCAAACCATCCTCACCTTGCCTAGCGCGTGCATCTATTCTTATTTCCCATCTTTCCATGTGAACCAGACATTGTCATGTTCTTCAGCACATTCCCTTTCCATCAAATACCAATGTCCGGTCCCATTTCTCCCAGGGAACTAACTAGGAGTTTATCAACAGCTAGGTAGCTAGCTAGCTGATCTTGGATAAAAGCATCGCTCAACAAAAACAAAACAAAAAAACCTCCATCCAAAACCGAATCTACAGGGGAAAAAAAAAGAAATGCCCCCTCCCTCCCCCCACAACGCGAAACGCATCGTGCTCGAAAAATCACGAACCGTCCGCCGCCGATACCAGCGCAGCAACAAACGGCTTGAATTCTCAGCGTCGCAGATCGCGCGCATCGAGCGGGACGAGGAGCGCGAGAAACGCGCCAAGAAGCTGCGCGAGCGCGAGAAGAAACGCATCGCGAATAAGAAGAAGAAGGCTGAGAAGGAGGCCAGGGAGCGCGAGGAGCGGCGGCGTCTGGGCGTCCCCGATCAGCATGCCTTGCCGGTGCCGTCGAGTCAGCCGCTGTTGTCGAGGTTTTTGAGGAAGAAGACGGAGGAGGAGGAGGTGCGGGGGAAGTCTGTGGGTGATGAGAATGGGGATACTGAGAGAGAGGGGGAGGATAGTCTGGAGAGCTTTGGCGTGGAGGAGGAGGAGGAGAGCTTGTTTTCAGATCTGGATGAGTTGTCGGATGATACGATCATCGCGGGGATTGAGGAGGGTCTTTTGCCGGAGGGGGATGGGGATACGGAGGAAGTTGGGGCGAGTAGTGGTTGTCAAGGCCAGAGGGAAAAAGACGACGACGAGTTCTCTGACTGCTCGATCTTCTACGATGAGGATCTCATCAAGGAAGCGGATACCATGGTGACAGCAAGAGACTCCAAGGAATTGAAGGCTGAGACGTCGTCGGTAAGACCGCCTCCCATCGGGCTGCCCGTGGGGGATTCATTTCAGGATGACACGGCATGTTTGCTGGAGGAATTTGCGCACGAGTTTGTGCACGAATTTGACACGGACGAAGAGTTCGAGCAGGAATTGGTGCAGCTGGATGCCGTTTGACAGGCCTCGCTTTGTGTATCAGGCGTACCTCCACGTTGTTGACTCTATCCGAAGACGCGGTTCCCGTCGGATCGGATGGCAGCTTTGCCCCTCGTCGGGTCCGATAAGCTGGGCTCCCCGCCTCGAAGACACGCTTGGTGTTCCGATGCTGCGACTATAGCTGGAATGTGGCATGATTTGCTCAATTGGCATCTGGGGTTGGAGAGGAAAGAAAGCGGACTTGAGCCGAGCTTCTGGGGACTCCGCCGCGTGTCGGGTAATTTGGTACGGCAATGACGTCGATCTGATAGTCTCAGATCCGACTATAATTTAGCTGCTGCAATCCTCCACTTGCTCAGTTGACGGACTCAACTCCCCACGCGACCAGCTCTATCATCATGCCGTACCTTACCGTCAATGACCATCAGCTTCACTACGCTGACTCGCATCCCGACGGCGCCTCTCAAAACGGCTTGACCTTTGTTTTTATCCATGGCCTGGGCTCGTCTCACAACTATTATTTCCCGGTCATTCCTCATCTCGCCAGCCATCGCTGCATCACGTTAGACACATACGGTGCTGCCCGCTCTACCTACACCGGCCAACCAGTGTCTATTGTATCTATCGCTTCAGATGTCGTCGCAGTGCTGGACGCATTGCACGTCTCGCAAGCCATCATGGTGGGCCACTCAATGGGCGGGCTCGTCGTGACTCTATTGGGCGCCCAATATGCGGATCGCGTTAAGGGTGTGGTGGCCATCGGGCCAACCCATCCGTCAGAGGCATTGGCGACCGGAATGCGGAAGAGACATGAAACCGTTCTAGCCTGTATGTTCCCATCCCAACTAGCCAAGGCCGCGAAATGCTAACCCCTGCGCAGCTGGAATGGAACCCATGGCCGACTCGATCCCGTACGGAGCCACGGGCTCACAGTGCTCGGCTCTCACCAAATCTTTCATCCGTGAGCTTCTGCTCGGCCAGAACCCTCAGGGATACGCGGCGCTCTGTCAGGCCATCGCCACAGCACCGACGATCGAGTATTCTGCCGTGAAGGTGCCTTTCTTGTTGATTGCCGGCGAGGAAGACAAGTCTGCGTCGCTGGAGGGATGTCAGCACATCTTTGATCGCGTATCCAGTATGAACAAGAATATGGAGGTGCTTCGGCACGTGGGACATTGGCATTGTCTTGAGGCGCCGGACCAGGTGGGCAAGACGATCGCGTCGTTTGCAGATGGGCTGTAGTATACGTAGGGGTGTGAATGGATAGTACTGTTGGCCTTTTATAGTAGACTGGATATCACATAGTCTTGCAAGGGGCTTAATTTGGACTTGGATCAGAATAGCCCTTTTGTGACCAAATTGATCAATTCGAAATCTACTGGATTTACTCGCAAACCTAAAATGCCATCTGATAAAACAAACCGCTAACATTAACTTAACCCAGCAGAAAACAAAACCGTACAATCTACCCTACCCTACTTACACACCGTGAATCCCATCACCTACTCCCCATTCGTTTGCGTCTCGCTTGGAACCAACTTGACGTCGTAGTTCAGCTCCAGTCCAGCTTGAGCGTCGTCCTTGCGCGGCACAAAATCCACCACCAGGGAGTCTTTGACCGCGAACACCGAGTCATTGGTCAGGTAGGGGTCTTTGCGGTCGAAGATCTGGGTCGTGAGAGGCTTGTAGCCGTCATATGTAGCCTGTCATGGTCAGCCTTTGCTTGGGGGAATAGGAGGGGAGAGAACCATACAATGATGTGAATATGAGCCGGTCTGAAAGGATGTCTATCCATTAATTTGAGCAGTTTCCCAGCAGGCCCTGTAGGTAAATCTTCTATTAGCTTTACCCTTCTTTCTCCCTTCTCCCCACCCCTCATACAAACACCCAGGGAAAAAAAAAAGATGCAAACCCACCATCATCAGGAACCGGATACGGCGTCGGCCTCAAACAATAAAACCAATACCGCCCCTGCTCATCCGTCCGGAACTTCCCTCGCAGATTGAACTCCTCCTGCTTCGGATCCTGCTGCTCGTACAGTCCGTTCGTCGACGCCTGCCACACCTCCACGCACGCGCCCGCCAGCGGCCTCTTCGTCTCGAAATCGATCACCCGCCCATGCATGAACACCATCTCGCCGTCCGGGGCGCCCGTCCGGACGATGTTCGCCCCGTTCTCGCGGTAGGGTGTGTCTGCGCGGAAAAACGGGCCCAGGATGGCGGTTGCGGTGGGTGCGTCGCTGGCTTCGGAGGCGAGTTTGAAGGTGATTTCGTCGACGAGGCTTTTCATATATTTCCCCCCCCAGTTAGTTGGGTTGGAAAAGAAGGTAGTGTATGAGGGGAAGGGCAGGGAAGGGGCCCCTACGACTCCAGCCCGATCACATCGCAGACTAATTGGCCCTCGTTGCGCTTATCGTTGCTCATCTGGCCGGCCCAGTTCATGAGCTGCACACCGGCCATCCACTCGTCGACGGTGAGCTCGTTCTCGCGCGCGAAGTCGTGCACGTGCCGGATGAGACTGGCCATGAGGCTGCGGAAGCGGGGGGTGGCGGTGGGGCCGATGGCGTTGACGACGTTGTCGGTGAAGTTGGGGTCGAAGCGATGGGCGGCCATGTTGCTTCTTTTCTTCTGTCTGGTATAGGTTGAGTATGGAGTCCGAGTAACTCTGGATGGATAGGTGAGGTGGGGAAGTATAGAAGTGCAGTCAAGGATAATAGGCAATGGACGAGGATAGAACAGAAGAAACGCCAGGTCCAGCTGGGATGATCAAGAGTAAGCAGGGGTCTGTATCTCTGCTTTATATTTTCCTGCAAACAGACACCGTATGATTGGAAATGCAAGGCTTCCGGAGGCACGAGGGCGTCGCAGGCAATCGGAAGCTCCCCTCATTTGACTTCCGATTCCCCGCATTCCGTCGGAAGTGGTGGCCTCAGGCACTACCGTCTCACCGTCATAGTTAGTAGACAGTGCAGTGCGTCTGCTGATCTCTGAAGATCCATCATACCACGACAACATTCTTCAGAGTGCTGCGGGGAGTTTATTGACGATTTTCTGAGGGATATGGAGGGGCAACGGGCAAGTGATGTCGGACAGAGCGAGCCCTATCGGCGATTATGTGCGTTCGAACTGGCAGCGTATTCGGATATTGACTCCGTTCGAAGGAAATGTACGGAGTCTATTTGGATCACACCAGACAGATATCATGGCTGACCATGAATAATCTGTCGAAACGCGACAGTCAGAACTGCCATTCCTGTTCATGACTTTGATCTTTGATCTCCCTGGCTCATCTGGTTACTTGATTGTATCTTAGCCTCCCTGGAGCTTTGACGCGTTACACGGATGACAAAAGTTGTTCTGTCACTGTTCAGGGTGGCTTAAATCCGAAGAGAATGGATCCAAAGATAACTCCGGGCCAGCAGATGCACACTGTGCTTTCTTTCTTTTGTTTCGCTTGGCCGAGGGGGAATGGTATAATTCCGTATCTCGAAGTAAACCATATATTGAACTAGAATAAAGCCTTGGAGGAACGAAGACAGTCAAGCTGTACTTGATACTCAACGAGACTATGCTATCCTTCGGTGCACATCTTAATCTCAGCCTATTTGCATCCCAAGAAACAAGCTGTACTCGTACTTTGTATAACTATTAACCAGCTAAACCGATTTAAACGACACTAAAGAACCCACTAAACTGCATTCATACCGGATCTTCCATCCGCCAATCACAAGGCGTTCGGCAGGAATCTAGACCCTCGACTTGTCTGAATTGGATCGAATATGGAGCCGGGAGAGCATGAAAGTAAGACATTTTCAGGCACGAACACAGACAAACAAACAAATAAACAAATAAATAAACAAACAAACACAAACAGCAAGCAAACACCTCTTGCACTGTAACTGCAACTGTCCCCTCTCTCTTTCTAACGTAGCCCGTTTCAGCTCAAGTTTAGGAGCATTGATGAGGGAGGGATTCGGACCTCTGGCGTCGAGAACAAGAAGTCATAGTATGATTCTAATTCGTTTGGGCACTGTGTGCGAGGACGGAAGGGCAACTACTAACTAGCTAGTGAGTTAATACTTAGCTGGCCAATAATTAATAGGGGCACTAGTTAGAGCAAGAAGAAAAAGGAGTATCTTTGCCTGGCTGCCTGAGCACGCGGTTCGCCCGAGAGAACAGTTCCAGTCCCTACCTAACTTGAGCATAACTTCTTGTTCTCAATCTCTCGTCTTCTCTCGAGACAAGGGGAGTTCGAATCTTCCGATCGAGGCGTTTCCAGCGGCTGCTCGGTGGCTTTGAAATCCAGAAATTAAAGGATCCCATCACATCACGGCTTGCTTGCAAGATCAGCAGATGACTTGCTTCCTTGCACGGGAACAAAGTACGTACATACTCCGGAGGACATTCAGGAGCCTTTTCTGTGGGAAATACCTTACTATATTTCATACAGCCTATCCTAAGAGGGCATATCACGCGGAGATAGGGATACATATGGAAAAGACGGGAGGATGGAAGTACATACTTGGTGCATCTTGATTGCACAGTACTTACTTAGTAGGTAGATAGAGTCTAGACTAGAGTTCGAAACAGGAACACACACCTCCAGTTGATACATCCAAATATCCCATCTCGGCTCTCGCGCCACCACACCAAAGACCATCAGGTCGTTACCTTAAGCGAGGCAGCTCGTCGCCGATTCGTCCGGCCAAACAGGGCTGAATGCATAGTCTACAGTTAGTTACAGACTTACAGGATGGTCCTACCTAATCAAAGACACCTGCGGTTCCTAACTGGGCCAACACGAGGGCGGCCATTTTGATTCCAGCGGAGCGGTGTCACTCAGCCACGTTTTTGTACCTTTGTACACTACATACTGTGCATGTATGTGTGGATGTCCGAGCCGTTTGGCGTTAAGTTGGACGTGGATGCGCCGACGTAAATAGATTCAAGTAAATAGCGAGACTAGTCTGCCAGCAAGCAGAACAAGCAATCTAATCCAACACAGTATCCGTACTCTAGAAGCACAGCCGCGATGGAAATAGAATCGAATGAATTGAACTGAAGCGGTATCGGTAGCTCTATGACCTTCGCAATGCTTGCCTTTCCTGTCGGTTCCAGCTTTGTCCTTGTAAATCATGCATACAACGCTTGCAGAGCAGACAGGTAGGCATCTAGATAGATAGATTATAAAGTAAAAGAAGCGAATGAATCAAAATGAGAGAAACGAGTGAATAAGAAGTGTAAAAGAAGAGTTAGTAAACGAAGGGGGAATATGTTTAATCCAAACAATGAAAGATTCTTTTCTCCAGCCCAGACCATTCCAAAGGTCTCATACCAGTGCTAATATCCAAAGTTCCAAACCAATACTCCGTATCTATTCGAGTTGTGTCGCCTTTTCTCGACACGCCGCCGGAGTGAACCCGTTGCCCACCTTTCCTGCGATGATGCGCCATCGATCGTTCTCGTATTCTTGCATGGCACGGTGGAGCCGTTGGACCTGATATATGACTGTTAGTTGGGATGCCGCAGATGTAATAATAATAATAATAATAAAATGAAAGATATTGTTCTCCTCGAGCGCAACGTACCATCTCATCGCTCCATGCCACATCCTTCGCCTTCAACTTTGTACAGTACCGCACCTGCAACGTCCCGCTTGTTCGCCCGGGAAAGAAATCCGCGATTTGCTTCCACGTCAGGTTCTTGTTCTCTTTCAGCTCTACCAGCAGCGCGTCTTCCTCGGGAGTAAACTTCAGTTTCGGTCCGCGTGGCCGTGGCGCTGGGTCAGGCATGCCGGGCTGGCCCACCACGCTAGGCGGACCCGTCGGAATCGGCGACGATTCCACATTCATACCGTGACGCTGCGAATCGCGCAGCGAGATGTGCGGCGGCAGTCGGTGGTGGTGGTGTTGTTGTGGCAAGGCCACCGAGTCCGGGGGTCCGACAAAGTCGTGTCCGCCAGCCGCCGCCGCGGCAGCTGCGGCCAATTGGTGTTGATGATGGTGTGGGTGCTGGTGGTGAGAGGATTCGGCGCTGTGCACTGAAAACAGCATCTCCGGCGAGTGTGGATTCTCGACCGGGGTGGTATCGGGGGCGAGAACGGGCATCTGCGGCCTGATCGCATGATGCTCGGTCTCTCCCCCGTCGCCTCCGCTTCCGCCGCCACTGCCGTCCTCCGTCTCAGAATGGAGTCGCTTTTTGCCTCGCTGGAGTTGCTGATGTTGATGCTGATGCTGGTGTTGCTGGTGTTGCTGTTGCTGTCGCTGCTGCTGAACGGAGGGCAGTTCGAAGCTGGACGAGGGGGCCGTATAGTGGACGGGTAATTGGCGCGGAGGCAACATTTGCGCCGGCGTGAGGACGACGGCCTGCGAGATGTCATGCACGGAGGGCTGTTGACTAGCGGCGGGAAGGACGGTCGCACTTGCATGATGCTGCTCAAATGCCGGGTTGTGCGAGCTCCTCTGCTGGAAGGGAGGCTCTGCCTGCCTGGGATGCTGAAGGTGTGGCGGGTGCGTCTGGTAGACGATTCCTTCCTGCTCCTCCGGTTTGCAGTGGGCATGTTGAGCGTAATCAATGGCATAGTCTCTATACGGATCCGCCAGCGTCGCGGACATACATCGGCGCTGCTAGAGCCTCAAAGCCCTGGCAGGCTACCCAATTGCTAGAATGGTTGAAGGATTCGAGGGAGAGGAGGGAGGAGGAGAAGGAGGAGGATCCGAAACAAACAGAAACGCTCGCAATCAAAGTCGCTTGCAATCAGAATTCAGTTGGTCGAATCAAATCAGTGCTGAAGCCGCTGTTGGTTGATGTGGGAGAAAACGTATCAAATTCTGTCGCCATGTACCGAAAGCAACCCTCATGCGCGATGGAACCGTTCGCGAGGGCTCAGGATATAACCATATAATACTGTAATAATATAGTAGAAGATGATTTAATCCCAAGGGGGAAGAACTGCTTCCACGAGTCAGCAAATCACGAGATGCCTTCTCAGCCGGTGGCGACAGCGCTAGAGAATCGAAATAAAGACGATCGTGCAATCCCACCGAACCGAAATGAACATGAGACAAAAGAAGAGGGGAGGTGGAAGATAAATCAGATGAGAGAAAAGCACGGGAGTCGACAAGACGACGCATTGGTCCTGAGCTGAAAGGGGAGGGAGAGGGAGAAGGAGAGGAAGAGGAAGAGGGAGAGGGATGTGACGGGGTTTGGCACGTCCAAAAATACCGTTTTTCTTCACCAGGAACTAAAATTAAGTCCAGTGTGTAGGCGGAGTATCAGACGGATTGACATGGGCAGAGAAAAAAATGAAAATAAAAACAAATAAAATAAAGGAACGAACTTTAGGCAGATCAGAGCACTAAAAGCCTCGATGGTCGCCGCTTATCCCCCACTAAGAAACTAAGGAACCCAAGAGAACTGGAGATGCCGGACGATTAAAAATGGATTAAAAATCAAGGTCTCTCCGATGCGTGAGAAATCGAAGTACACCCTGCAGAGAGAAGCAGTCCAAAACAGATAAGGTGGAAGGAAGCGAAGGGACTCGGTAGGGGATCTTCATGCAGCAGTCAAATCCACGACAGCCATCAGCTGCAGGATATATAGACACTAAGGACTGAGGAAAGGCTTCAGGAAGTGCAAATAGAGATCCGATTGAGTTTGGGGTAAAACGGGCGAGACCAGTTCGGAGGTATAGAATTAGAGGCAGATTCAGGACGTTGCATGTGGATAAATTAAAAAAGGGAAAATCGAAGAGGATCAACTAAAAAAAAAAAAGTCAAATAAAAAAAAGAGAAAGAGAAAAAAGGGACTGGGTCACTGAGAGAGACACAGAGAGAAGGGTAATTAAAAAACCCCCCCCATTTGACGGATCTGCGTTCGAGTCAAGCTTAGCTTGCAGCGAGGGAGGAAGAGAAGAAGAAGAATGATGAGAGAAAGCAGCAGCAGCAGCAGCAGCAGACTAACAGTAGTAGCAGCAGCAGCAGCAGCAACAGCAGAAACACGGGGCACAGCACAGCACTAGCCCAGCACAGCACAACGGTCATCTCATCGAGACCAACACTGCAGAGGGTTCAGCCCGTCTGGCAAGTCATGGGCAACTGCCAAGGCATGCATGGCAACCACCGTGGAGCATTATTAAAAAAAAAACAGATAGGGCAGCATGAAACAAACACTAACGGGGCTAGCAGCGCAAGAACAAAGAGAAGGGGAGTAGGATGAGGCATCATTTGCCAGCATTCTCTTTGACACCATCCATGATCAACAGCAACGCACGCACACGCTCTGACAAGAACGGAGCACACACGAATAATCAAATAAAAGCGGGGGGAGATCCCAAGCCCAATTAACTTATTGGATACGAACGTGTGGACGGTGGATTCATGTCCATTTCTGTTTGGATCAAGGGAAATCCCTCGTCGTCGAACCGGCTGGCTTGCCTGGTCTTTGGATGACTGACCATGGCCATTATTGTTTATTTTTCTAAATTCTCGCTGGCTTAGGACGGAGGACGGACTGGATGGGATTGGACGCTTCTTTGCTTCTGGCGACTCTTGCTCCTGTCTGGCTTGATTCCCAACCGGAATAGAAACGAGACAGCACTAGAACTCAAGAGGAGGAGACTAACGGACGGTCCCCTGTCAACCAGACCTTGTCGTCGCAGCAACTCCACTTCGGAAGCCACGCCAATGGCTGGAGGGGCAGGACTAAGACAATCCACGAGGGATGCGATAGAATTTCTCGACCTCCGTAGGAGCGGGACCGTGCCAGGTGCTAAGTTCCTGCTAACGTTCGCCTGCTGAGACGCTGACTCGACTGAGCCAGAGAAAGAGGAGAGGCCAAACCCTGGACCGGAGTCGCTAGAGAGACATGCAGGTTTGGTGGCGCCCTCAGCTAGATTTCACCGGCTGTCATATCCAGGCAGATCCCCTCCCATGTCATTTTGCACTCTTTTGGCTTTGTTTGGTTTGGTTGGGTTGGGTTGTTGACGTTGATATGATGTCGCCCAATGCCTCCCTCATCTTCCCCTTACGTTTGGTTGATACCGTAGCCTTTTCCGGCGAAAAAGCACGAGAGTTATCCCTTTTAGCATGGATGGTGAATACGGAATACGGAAGCATCTGATCCGATGGAACCAAGAAAGTCGATCTAGTAGGAGGGGCCGAGGGGAGCAAGTGCCCTGGACTGAGTCGGGAAGATGGAGAATGGAGAAGGATGAAAGGAAGGCCGTGCGACGGTGCCTGATGAGTTGCGGTTGACCCTTTCGCCCTCCAAGAGGCTGCGGGCCAACCTTAATTATGAACGCTCTCCATCTTCCATTCCAAATCAATTAACTTTCTTTTTTTAAAGAAAAAAATAAATAATAATCGTATGCATTCCGTCATTCCAAGGACCATCACCATCAAACCCAAATGATCAGCTAAAGCAACGGTCGGACAAGTTCCCTTCTCCTACGCCTAGCGCCCGAACTGCCCCCAGCGCCAGAAAGCACAGCCCGGCACCAAAAAATAGAAGAAAGATAAAAAAAAAACACACTCGCTAAGTCCGTAGTTCCGAAGCTACTCAGTCTAGTCTACAAGCTAGAAGCCTCGTCTTTAAGGATTCAGGACTAGGGAAAAATAAATCCCATGGCCACGCGGGACATAAGGAGCTTATGGTTTATATCCTTCGGTTTTAGCCTGATGGGAGACGTAACACTTCTTCGAAGCCCATGCTAGACAGAGGACGGGTAGAGAAGTTGATAGAGTTCATTTGTCGTCAAAGGATTCAAATAGCTAGGACTCGAAGACCCTCTCTGGGTCTGACATAGGGGGAGAAATCAAGGTAGGTGGCGCCGACAGCCAACCCCCGAATATCTCGAGTTTGACTTTTCCATCTCGGTTGGACTTTTTGCCTCTGCCTTGTGGCTTTGTGGCTTTCTGGCAGTTGCAAATTCCCCGATGCCCCGTCGGCCCGCTTGGCCTGGTCGACTCTGTGGGTTGCTGAATGCTGATATGAATCAGTCAATCGATCGTCAAATTAAAGCAGTAATGAGACAGACGGGATAATAAATAAATAATTTAACATGATAATTGGTGACAGGGAGGCAGAAAATACATCGTAAAATGTTCCAAAAAATGAAGAGAATAAAGAAAGAAAAAAAAAAAAAAAAAAGGGAAGAGAAACCGCCAATGCAACGCCCGTAAATAACATTTATTTTCTTTTCTCCTTCCATCCTCGCTCTCTCTCCATGTAAACCATAAAGCTTAGGCAAAATTGTCCGTCCGATCCACCCAGATATCCTCCAGCTCGGCGAAGTTCTGGAAATGCAGCGGTCGGTGCTGATCGTCGTAGAATCTCAGGGGCGTGTCGATCTTGACGTAAACCGGCCGCTTCTCGACGCTGCCGAAGGAACTGCCCATGAAACTATAGTTCCACACGTTGTCTTCCGGCACCAGGAAGTATCCGCGGATCTTGTCACTCAGCAGCAGCTGACACTTCTCTCCCATGCTGGTCGAGAATCCCTGTGGCTGGTCCGAAGTCGTATCTTTGTTCTCTGCTCCCCACTTGTACCCCTGTGGCGTCAGCCCCCAGGCCGCCAGCGACACTGATCCCGGCGTGAACGACACCGTCATCGTCACCGTCTTCTTGTCCCACGACGGATGCTCGTTCATCAGTCGCGCGTGGTGCGTCACATCCGCCGCCGTCATGTAGGGCGGCTCGTTGCCCGAAATCGTGTGGATCACACCCAGCGGCTCCAGGTTCTTGAGGTAGTCGTGCTGAGGCAGTTGCTGCGACAGCTGCACCTCGCGCGTGTTGCCCACCTGCGGGATCATCACGATGGTTCGCACCTCCTTGACCTGGTCGTTATCCGGCGGCGAGCTGCCGTACAGGTATCCAGCCACTTGCACCCGAAGATCGGCGATCGTGATGAACCGCTTGAGGATGTTCTTCGGCATGATGTACGTGTAGCCCTCGTCGCGGATCTCGTCAGACGAGATGTAGATGTTGTTGGCTCGCGTGCGGAGGTTGGACGTGGCAATGGCTCGTGTACGCCATTCTGTCTTGGACGCGAAGGACTGCTGCTCGTACTGCGACGTGGTGGTTACGATGATGTCCTCACCGCGCACGTTCTGCGTCTTCGTGGTCACGGCCGTGAGCTGCTTCTGCTCCTCCTGCTGCTTCTCGATTTCTGCCGCCTGCTGTCGCTGCAGGGACGGGGCACTAATCTCCATACCCAGGATAATGTCTCGCACTTCGCTGCTGGTCAGACTCTGCACATTGACGTTGTTCTTCTTGCCGTAGTCGTTCAGGATCAGATCACGCAGCTGCACTTCGACCTTGATCCAGTCCTCGTCCGAGAGCGAGGGCCAGATGTGATGCTCCTGGGTGATGACCGTCTTATCGGGACGGAGAATGATTTTGGCCTTGTCGATGTTCACGTGGAGCGCCCGCAGAATAAGGATCAAACGGGAGAACGCCGTGTAGGGGGAGATGGACTTCAACCATTCGTCGTACAAGTTGAACAAGACCATCTGCGGCTCGGTTGCGCGGAGAATCATGTCAGCGAGCTTCTCGACCTTCATCGCTGCCTGGAAGGGCAGCTGGAGCTCGGAGGCACGAATCGAGATGTTAGGGAAGTCCAGAAGGTGGACCTCGAGAGGATCCAAAAGACCCTTTCGAGTGACGATCAGCTGCTTGGGCTGTTCTTCCACGGGCAGCGACCGGATCAGGGCCGCCACTTCTTCTGCCGTCTTCCACTTTGCTAACTGACCCAGACGCTTCTGTCCGGCCCAGACGCTGGTGTGGATGATCTTCAGGAACAGCTGGCCGGTTCGCGGGTTGAAGATGAAGATGGCACCGTTAATCGGCTTGGTCGTCAAGTTACCTTCGAAGGTCTTGTGGATCGTGACACGGTAGACATTGGTATCATCGATGAACAGCTGGATCTGGGGACTGAAAAGCTCCGAGTAGTTCTGCGAGTTAAGGAACTCCTGGTTGCTCTCCGAAGCGTACAGCTGCAGACCCTTGCGGATACGTTCTCTCAGCACGTACAACGCAGGGTTGGCCTTCATGATCTTCGCCATGGCCTGCTGCACCAGTGTCTTCAATCCCGGGAAGTACTGTCCGTAGGCCGAGTACAGGTTGTAGGCGAGATCGACTCCAACCATCAAACCAGTCGCGGAGGGGTAGATACTCATGCTGTCCGTGGTGTAATCCAGGTACTTGGCGCGAACGTACCGCTCGATATCGTGAGAGTCGTAGTCACCATATCTCAGCTGCACGTCGAGCCAGAATTTGTTGGTCGTCGTAGGCTCGTAGACATCCTTGGTGTCGAACAGGAGCGAGGGCCGAGTCACGTTCCACTTGTTCGTAGCGAACAAAAGGATATCCGCACACGAGCTGTTCATCTTGTAAGACTTACGCGGGTGAATGGTTTCCTTCTGAACAGCTTCGATACCCAGTTGCTCAAGTTCTTGGTCAAACACCTGGCACAAATCCATGACAACGGACTCGTGAATCTTCTGCCACAAATGGGCACGGAAGATCTGAATCAACGAAATTTTCAGAGTAGGTATTTTACCATGTAAGAAAATGCCCGTTAGATCTAACTGCACTTGGAAACCGACGTAGACGTTGGCACGGTTGATGGTTGGGGACCACCACAGAGTGAAGCGACGGTTCGGAATTTGATTCAGACCAGATCTTTGAGCATTTGTGAGCTTTTTAAATTTCATGCTCTCTTCGAAACCACTGTTATGCAAGACCAGGTAATCATGTCGCAGGTAAAGCTGATCCTTGTCGACCCGGAAACCGGCCCATTCGGTTGCCTCGCTTTCAAGCGAAATGTCCTTGATTGTAAAGCTATGTGCTTGGGGAATGAACCGCTCTGCCGCTTTCTTTCGAGCAAGAAGACAAGGAATCTCAGCGACGTTCCCGAAGATCTGAGCGATGAGCTGCGGGTATTGCTTGGTTCGCTTCGCGTCCCACATCATACGGCGCTTCGTCCAAACGCTAAAGCCCAATGAACGAGCAAGCGCCACAACGTCCCAGAACAGCTTGGAATGCGAGCGTTCGCTCTGACTGAAGCCGATCATGTTCTCCGGATAGACGTACCAACCGTCGCTATCAATAAGCCCAGCGAGAACGGAAAGACGAACGGAACGACTGTTCTTCAAGTAGACTGATGGGATTCGCTTCTGGTCGACTTCAGGACCAGTTCCATGAGCAAGAACATCCAAGCTGTCGAGCGCTTCGAAAAGCGAGTTGACACGAGAGCGACCTTCCGTATTAGGAACGATCTCAGAGAGCAGTTGGTCTTGTTCGTCGTCATTCAGATCTCCATACGTTCGACGACCGATTTGGAGGTGGTGGTTTCTGCGACGCTTGGGGAAATGCAATTCGGTTTGCTGGCTTTCTGGTTGGGAATCCTCCTTCCCGTCCAGGTTATCCAGGTTTCCAAGCGTTTCGTCCTCCTCGTCCGGTTCTTCGTCCTCGCTATCCGTTTCGAACATGTCCAGATCGAGCTCCGCTTCGGTGGTGGGATCCTGAACCGTTTCGAAAACGCCCTGAACCTCACCCTGAACCGCTTGGGAAGCGGTTTCCTGTTCGGCTTGCTCAATCAACCGCATGAGCTCCGAATCGGCGGTGAGCTGCGAGAAAACGCTGGAATCGACTTCCGTAATCTCGCCAACCCCGAAGTCGACGGCATTCTCAGGGACCGATTCAGGAGCTCTTTCGTTTTCTGAAGCAGCCAACCGTTGATTCCGAATGGTCTGGCGAGCTTGACGGACGGACGGACGCTCGATGACATCCGGAATGGCTTCAGGTAATCCTTTGGTATCTGCGGACAGAGGGTTGGCGACAGTGGAGTAACCTAGCTGACCATGCCACACGAGATGCAGATCCAGTTCGGCGGCGTGATTTACGAGGAACTCTTGAATTGCCTGCTCATGATCGGTGTAGATCGTGGTGGAACGACGGTTCCCATCTCCGAGCCAAAGACCAAGGAAGTACGGGTCAATAGGTACGTCCTGTTCGGGCAAATCGAAACCAGGCGATCTGAAAAGCCGATAGTGGCTTCGTTCTTGGGGACTTAGCGCAGCGAATGCTTCAGCAGTCATTTCGACGGTCTCATAGCGCTCGGCAGTCGAAACGTCTGGCAGCTCGTTCTCATCCGCGGGTAGTTCGTCGGCATTGGAGCTTGGCAGCTCATCGCACTTCTTGTAATTGCGGGAACAATACACACGAATCTTGAGGTTGGACCCATTCTTGTTCCACAGGAGGAACATGTTCGGTAGGTTGGAATCGACTAGGATCTCACCACCCTTTCCGTCAGCAGACTTAGCGAGGAACCGGCTTCGAAGCGTCGCCAAGGTTACTTCGCTTTGCGTGGTTATTCCAACAGTACCATTCAGAACGTTCCTGATTTGATTGGCTCCCGTTTTGCTGCGTTCCGCATGTAAGATCCAAGCGATAGCGCTTCTCAAAGCGGAAAGGAAATCGCCCCGTTCTTTAACCAGGTTGTTTGGACGGTTCGATGCAGCAGGACTTGAGCTAGGAACCGGAATGTCGCCAATTCGGCTTTCGAGGCGCTCGACGTGGCCCTGAATGGTCGGTCCGCTGTACACGCTTCTGGCTTTCTTCTCTTTGTGAAGAACCAGAATGTGATTAGGTGTTACCACAAGATCCTCTTTCCCAGCACCCATTTTGATCCGGTAGAGACGATCTTTTCCGCTGACGATGTTGAATGCTCGGCGGGATTCGCCATCCGGGCCCATGAGAAGGTCACCTTCACGGACATCCTGAACCTCGATTTCGCTGCCATCATGTCGAAGCAGGCGGGTACCCTTGGCAAGACATGCTCTTTCCCAGAATAGACCCTCCCACGAAGGGAAAGCCGTTGCTTTGAAGAGGGTGTGCTCAAGAATGGTCTCAACACCACCCAACGCCTGGATGACGTCAGTGCGGTAGGCGTTCAGATTCCACAGTTTACCATCGTGGCGCTGACTGGTCCACCAGAAGGGGTTGCTCTTCATCAGCTGGTACTGCTTGAATTCCGCACGCAGACGGAAACCTTTGTCGAAACTGAGCGTGCTGCGGTCCTT
Source organism: Aspergillus persii (assembly GCA_002215965.1). NCBI lineage: Eukaryota > Fungi > Ascomycota > Eurotiomycetes > Eurotiales > Aspergillaceae > Aspergillus > Aspergillus persii. Next base: position 2,600,651 of record NGZO01000004.1, on the reverse strand, counting down.
CTGGAAGAGCGTGTTGATACGCGGAAGACCACGATCCCAGCTGTCTTCCAGATCCTCGAGCGTCAAACGGCGGTTCTGCTGCTGAGCCTCTTGTCGCTTCTGCGAGTACTCCATCCACACGCGCTGCGAATCGATGAATTCCGCCTCCCAGGGGATGATGTACCGGAAGATGTTGGGGATCAGGGTCTCCTCGTCATGTGACATACCCGCGCGGAAGTGGGTGATGCCAGTGTCGGTCTGCTTCGACCACCGCTTGTCGCTGGCGGGAATGAGGATGTGGGATCCGGAGATCATACCGAGACCTCCCAGCTCCTTCGGCGTGTAGAAGACAGCAGGGGGGAAACGCGAGGGCATCTTGGAGTTCAGTCCGATCTTGACACGGGTCTGGATCTTGGTCTCGCATTTGACAATCGTGTCCAGGAGGTTAACGGTCGAGACCGCTGCCTCACGGTAGTAGGTGAAGAGCGCGATCAAAGCTGTGTTCCACTTGTTCGCGATCTTGGTGAAGGTGGTCGAACCCGACGACATGAGGATCTGACGGATACGGTTGTTGAACTTCTGGATGTCCTCCTCGGTGACCTGCAGGAAGGCGTGGGCGGTACGTTCCTTGGTGGCATTGTCGACCAGAGACCAGACACTGTCCTTCACCGAGAACTCATCGTTCTGGTTGCGGTTCTTGGGGAGAATGCGGACCTCGAACCCAGACATGGAGAACAAAAGGTTGGGGTTGTCCTTGCTGTAGACACTGGCGAAGGTATCGTCCCAGTCGATGGTGGTGATCGACCTGGGCAGCCGGTTCTTCAAATCCCAGAACACGGCACGACCCAGGTTAACATCGTGTCGCATCAGGCGCATTCGGCAGTCACGGGGCCAGCATTTCTTGTTCTTGTATCCAATAACGTTTTCGAAATTAGGGTCGGGGTTCTCCGTCAAGAAGCGCTGGATCAGATCTCTCGAGTCATCCGCCGAGAATCGGAAGAAGACCCAGATCTTGTCGACGTAGCGAGTGTACAGACGGATGGGGTGTCGGGTTTCCGTGGCACGATCCCGGAACTGCAAGAAGTCATTGGGGCTCTGAGGTGGGCCGGCCATCTCACTGGCTCTCTGCAAGCCAAGGAGCAGCAGATCGATCATCAGGCCGTAGAACTGGAACACGAAACCAGAGAATTGGAGACCACGGATCAATCCGTAGCTGTTCGTGTGATTCATGTCCTTGTAGCTGAGCTGCACGTTGTTCTTGGACGTGATGTAATCAGCCAAGTTGTGGTCCATAATCAGACGAAGCAGACGGTTTAGTAAGGTCAGATCGATCTTCTCGTACACCTTGGACAGCTCCGTCTCAATCATCACGTTTGTCTCACCCTCAGAAGTCTCCCAGACATTGGACAGGTTATTGATTCCCTGCGCCCACTTGTAGGTGAGAAGAGGAGGCACTTCAGAATCCGATGGCTTGATCCAGGCGGGGAAGAGGTGGCGCTGCTCGGCCTGGTACCAGAGGTATTGATCCAGATAGGCGTCGGTGATCTTCTCGATAGGCTCAATATCGTACACGGGGTTGATGTTGTTGTAGTTGTCGTTCATGTCGATACCCACTTCCTTGAAAGCACGCTGAGTCAGGAGGAATCGCTTGATACGGGCAAGCGTCGTACCAGGAGAGTCGTACGCCTGTTCAATCAGGGCCAACTCCTCTCTCTGGCTCTGGTTGAGTCGACCCTTTACGGAGTAGGCTTCACGCAGACGTTCCAGGGCGAGAATCAGAATCTTGGTATCATGCTTGTAAGACACACTAGGGAAAGGGATGGGCGAGAATTTGCGAGACTCCAGCCAATGCACCATGGTGGTGTAGATGGCCACGGCCTCTTCAGACGACACATACGGACCGTCCTTCAGGTAGTTGTGCTGCCGTTCTTGCTCAGCCTTCAGCCACAATCGAGTCAATCGGCCCAAGTTCTTCTTCGCCACCGTCTTGTCCACTGTCGCTCCGCGGCGGATTCGCTCACGGTTGTAGTGAGCGACGGAAATCCACCAATCGGCCTTACTCTTGACGTAACGCAGAATAATATTCTCGATCGGAGCCGGAAGACCGGGCACCTTCCAGGGGATGTTACTCTTCCAGCATCGCCAAGCCTCCGACAAATGCTGGAGCACGGTGTTGACCTTGTTCTGCTTGATACCCTCGGGCATCATGTCCATCAGATCGGCCATCACCGAAGCACGGAGTTCCAGGTCGAAGTGGGACTCCACACGCTGCTTGGTCACGGTCTTGGCTACACCCTTGCTGTGACGACCCTCGAACTGACGAGACAGCAGGTTTCCGAGCCATCTCTCAAGCAAGGGGATAATACCACGCATGAAGAACAGCCAGACACGCCAGGCCGGAGCCCAGAAACCACACCCGGGACCCTTACCGACCGGGCCGGAGTTGAAGCGGTAGTAAATCAGGTGCTTCAAGTCCTTGCACGAACGGATTTGATGCATCAGCTTGTACTTGTACCGGTACATACCAGTCAGCTGACCGACGTGGTTGAAGGCGTAGAGGATACCGTCGGCCAGTTGGAAAGCATCGATGTTGCCAAGGCGATATTGCACCTGCGCATCGACAATCAACTTCGTCAGACGCAAGATTTCTCGCATGAGATGGAACGCGTTTCCGAAACGAGACTTCTTTCGCTCCTTGGTAGTCAACGTTTTGACGGGCTTCAAGTTGAAGTTGTAGTCCAGATGCAGGTAAGTCAGGTTCTTGCGGTGAATGAGCAAGTTGAGCATGTTGAAGCCCTGGCGACAGACCTGCAATCCAGCCTCGACCCAGTCGATGGTGGTCTGCTGGAAGAACTTGGTCGATTTCAGAGTCTTCAACAAGTTCTGCTTACTCTGGGCCTTGGGCTTTTTCTTGTGCAGCTCATTCAGGACATAGGTCTTCAAGAGCTTCTGGTAAGACACTCGGACCTTGACGGGCTGGCCCTGTGGGCAATGCTCCAGGTACCACTGCTTCACCAGGGGCACATCCTGGGCACGAACCATCTTTCCGGATCGCTTGTTGAAGGGATGAGGAGCCCACCAGAGGGCAATGGCGGAAGCCGTTTCGGGAGTGTAGAGTTCCTCGTCGGCGAAGAAAGGCTGGGCCTCCGGCGGGAGTTCAAAGTCGTCCTCACCATCCGGGCCAAAAATCTCATCCTCATGGCTAACCGTAATGTTCTTAGGGGCGACGGATCGGGAAGAAATCGGATTGATTACAGGGTCGAAGTAGAAGGCGGGGAGATTAGGATCTTCGGTGCGAACATATACAACTTGAGGGTGCGAGTACCAAGAAACCTTGACACTTCTCGGCAGGGTATTATACAGGAAAGGATATGCGACTCTGTACTCGGTTCGGATGGGAGCGCGGAAGATGATACGGTCGATGGCGTTGAATTCACTGAAGTCCTCGTCATTAGGATCGATGTCCTTGTAAAGAGGCTCGAAGCGGGGGCCACCGGGAATGGCGACGTTCAAGGCCTTTGCCGTGAAGAAACTGTTCAGATCGAACATGTGGAAATAGTTCTGATCGACGGTGTCACTGAGCAGCTGGTGACTTAATCGGTAGAGCGTCGCCATTTGCGGCAGCGTCAAATTCCACTTCTTGTAACTCGGCCCGTTGATATGGGGAGTGTCCAGGAGCGGGCGCTGCTCGTAGAACCATTCGTAGACGGGACCATCTTCAGACTCGTCGAGCTCCATCTGAATTGGCTCCAGGGGCTCCACGTCTTCGATATTTTCCGACCACGAAAGCGGAGGCTCCTCGTCATCGAAGGGCGGGAAGCGCATACGCTTGAAATGTCTCCGATCGCTCTTTTCTCGTCGCATGCACACCCACATCGTCGCCCACTGGGCGTGGAAGACCGGCTCGATGACTCTCGGAGTCTCGTTAACCAGCGTAAGACAGCCGTTCACATGGTAGAGGACCTTGACTTCTTTCGCCGACTCCCAGGGCATGGGCATGTTCTCCAACAGCTTCAAAACGGCATGCGGCATGAATTTCAGCGCGCCAAGGTAGCTACGCTTCTCGTTGCTGAACTTCTTCTGCGACACGTCGCCGATGTCCCGGACAATCTTCCGCAGATGCTCGGGCGGCATATCGGCCTTCTGGGTTTCGACGAAGCCACCCTTGCGCTTCTCTCCAAACCGGTTGCGTTGCGTCCGTAGCCATTCATTCTTCTTCTGGGCGAACTTCGCGACAGTCGGGTCTGCCGGCGGTTGATAGCCTGGCGGCGGCGGCGCCATAGGCATCGAGGGCGGCGCCGCTGCACCCCAGCCTGGAGGAGGGGGAGGAGGCAACGATGCCATTATGGGTAGTTGATAGATTGAGGGGAGGGAGGGGGAGGATGTCTATCTCTCGATTCGACGTTGATGCTGAGTTCAAGTCGCGTCAGAGATTCACGCGGAAAAGATCATCAAGGGTCGCGCGAGTTCATCGGCCAATCGGACCCAGGGTGTGGAAGAAAAAAAAAAGAGAAGACAATCGAGCGGCGGGGAAGCGACACAAAACCAAGGACAACCCCGACAAAGAGCAAGACAAGAACAACACCGAGATGAAACCCCTTCTCAACGATGGGAGATCAGGCCCTTCGCCTCTGGCAAGTTCGACAAGCTTGAAAAGAGGTGGCGGCTCCGGTCACCAGGCGCTAACCGCATCCGGGTTAGCGCGTTCTCGCCAAATTGGCGCTAGCGCGGCAAACCCACACAAAGTCCAGAATGCCCGAGAGCAGAAATCCACGAGGTTAACGACGACAACCGACGACCGCCGCCGCCAAACTTCTTGACCACCGACGTTGAGGTTCAAGGACAATCAAAATGGCGAACAACAGATTGCAATACGTGAGTTTTGTCCCCGCCGGATTTTTCCTCGTCAAGTTGATATCCAGAACTGACCGTTGATTTTTTTTTAACTCTGTAGCGCCGCCGGAACCCGTACGTTGAGAATTTTTTCCCATGACCCTGAATGCCCTCATTCCCATCACGCCTGTCGCTACGATTCTACAGCATTTGCTCGTTCGATATCTGGAGCGACGGCGGTTCATTCAGTGCCCACGTTGGAATTATTTGATCAGAATATTGACGGGACTTCTTTTGCGTCTACAGGTACAACACGCGGTCCAACAAGGTTCGCATCGTCAAGACCCCTGGCGGCGAGCTCCGGTACCTCCACATCAAGAAGAAGGGCACTGCTCCCAAGTGTGGTGACTGCGGCATCAAGCTCCCCGGTGTGAGTGCTCCCGGTTGATTTTGGTTTTGATTTTTTACATCGAGGTTGTGTGGTTCGAGTGTGTGTGGGAACGGACCCGACCCAACCGATCCTCTCGAGGAAGTCAACGAGACGAAAATCGACAGCCGGCAGAGGATTCGGGAGGGAATTGAGGACGGACAAGAGGACGACACCACACTACGAAACCGCCCACCTCGCATTGACTTTTCTCGATCCAAAACCCCCTCCTGGCCAGAGACTGACGGTCTTTCTTCCTGTTCTCTAGATCCCCGCCCTCCGTCCCCGGGAGTACTCTCAGATTTCCCGCCCCAAGAAGAACGTCAGCCGTGCCTACGGTGGATCCCGCTGCGCTGGCTGCGTCAAGGACCGCATCGTCCGTGCCTTCCTGATCGAGGAGCAGAAGATCGTCAAGAAGGTTCTCAAGGAGTCTCAGGAGAAGGCTGGCAAGCGCTAAGCGAGTTGAGAGCATTGAGAAAAGGAGAATACCTTATTACGGATGATCGGTGTTTGTTCTTTAAAGTGGGAAGCGAAAATGGGAAATTAAAAGAAATTTTTTTTATGCCCGGTTCATGGTTCTCTTTTTCTTTAGAAAGTAAGGTGACCAACGACAACGGCTTAGCACGGCAATTTACTATTTCCCGGTCGTGGCAATGAATTTTCTGATTCTTCATGACCTGGCTGGTTCATGTTAATTGCGATAGTAGAATGTCCTAATCTATCAGACGCGGGGCATCCAGAATGGAGCGGCACCGACACTATTCTTCTGTTCATGACAAGGGGATACTAGAATTGGGCACAAAGGTGTCTACCATCTTTCCATCCGTCCGTCTTGACTGACTTCAAAGCGACTAGTCGGACTGAATTGCATCAAATGTCGTCGTCATCAACCATGTCCGCATTGCATTCATGCCCTTAATCCGACCAGCCCATCTGTCATGTCCATGCCATTCCGGACCTGCAACCTGCAATGCACCAGCAATCTCATGGCCGGAGCTCTAGCCGTTGTAGAAATGCCTAAAAAAAGGAGGCTATCTTTCTCATTCTCTCGCCTCTCAGGTCCACGTCTTCTCTGCCTATCCTAAGATCTCGGCATTAACTACAGAGCATGCACTAGATCACGACCCGAAGTCTATAGGCTGTAGCGAAGTGCATGACTACAGCGACTACTCTGTTTACGCAACGGAGTAGCTAGCATGACGACACGTAGAGATAATCTATAAAGTAAGCACACCAATGCCAATGCCAACACCAATACCCCCATGTCCGTCTCCCCTGTTCCCTTAATGGCCAGCACAGCAGGACACGGCAGAACAGTGCGGGTCGGCAAAGCGCGGCATAGGCATAGGCATATCTACCCTAGCACGGTCCATAGCACCCAGTAGGCTAGCTTGCGTGGCTTACAATTTTCTTGCCAGTCATAGTAAGTCAGTTAGTAACTAATAAGTAATAAGCAGGCAAATAAAAATGCAAGCCCGGAGAGAAAAAAAAAAAAACAAAACAAAACAAAACAAAAAAAACAAAAAAACTCAACCTTGGGAGAGAAAAAAAAAAAGTAAGCATAGCAGCCAGGGGTTAGCCAACGACAAGAATAACACTGTCATGGTGTGTTAGCCTTCCGTTGGGACTTTTTTTTTTTTTTTCTCTCTCTCTCTTTCTTTTCTTTTTCTGCTATTCTTCGTCCTCTTCTTTCCATATCTGTCCCTCTAATCTCTCGGCTGTGGAGCGATCAATGCGAGAGTGAAACACGAGAAGCATCAACTAAACTAAATCGGCATGCCCTCAAGGCAGGTGTAGTAAGTGGCGCCGCGCTAGGAAAGTGACACTTTTCGGCACAGCCGATATATGCAGAGAAACAATAAGAGGTCGAGCGAAAGCCACGCCGGTCTCATAGTCAGAAGTGGCCAAGACCAAAGGACACAAAGAGGTAAAAAGACTCCCCAGCCATGGGGATGGGCTTGTCTGGATCTGCCTGAGTCCTCTTTCCTTCCGGTTTGGGCTAGATAAGACTAGCTACATACTTAAGCATACTCTGTATACAGCAGTACCCAGGCCAGATGAGGATTGTAAATAAGACCGGCGTATATCCTGGATTGAGGACTTATATACATGCGTTCGCAAGCAGTAAGAAATACCACAGCAGATTGGATCCAGCTAAATAGAGGCAGGGTGTAACTAACCAGGGTTCTAAACTAAGGAAATAGATAGACGCTGTCTACTGTAAGCCCTCCCCCTATGGCTTTTTTCCCCCTCTTCCTCCCTCTTGGGTAGGTTCTCATTTCCACCAAACTACAGAAACCGTAGCCAGTCCCTCCTTTTCCACGCACACGGCCCTGGATGACAATGTGGATATGAAAAGAAACCGCCATCATCCCCACGTACCGGGTCCAAGTCTCCAAGAAAACAGCATCCCAATCCTAGCCCGTGTAATCGCAAACGCAAACGTAAACGTGATCCCGCTAAAACCAGAGCCAGGGATAGAGATTGGTCCGGACAAAATACATTGTCCCGGATTACGTGCGTACGTAACCATCCCCGTCCTTCCCTCCGATTAGACCGATGCGATGAAAAATGGCATCATGTGTGACGCGGGCCAGGGAGCGCCGGAATACATCCTCTGTACAATAAGTACATGGATGACCGCTCTGTGATACCTTCCACTACCCTACCCTACCTCGCCTACCTGTCTGCGTGCGTGATTGGTGTTTGTAACCCTCCGGCTAGAGGGGATGCTGTGTCGCTTTCGGCATGTATGTCGATGGTGATGGCGATGGGCGGTGTTATCCCGCGTTCGCGCTTGCGCTGAAATTAGGCAACGTACCCTGTCGTATCCGTTCGGTCCTGTCCTGCTGTATCCTGTTGTATTCTGTTGCACTATAGACACGAAAGCAGGTGGTTGGTACATACAGTGCATACGTAGACAGGCTAAGTCGATGCAGTACCTACATCTATAGGTACACCGTACATACATACATACAAGCGTGTCCTCCCTCCTGCCCGTGGTTGGGGAGGGGGTCAGGCCGCCGTTGAAGGGAGACTGCAGATATCCAGAGATCTGTGCTCTGCGTCCGTTGGACGGTGTCTCCCTAGAGGGTGGGATGTGGGAGGTGGAGAAGGAGAATGAGATAAATGGGGGATGTGGTGGGGAGGGAAATGTCAGGATGTCAGGACTCAGGAGATGAAAGGAAGTACGACGTGGTACCTTTGGCACAAGTTGGCACTGACAGGTTGGACTTGGCGCTAATAGGAAGAAACGAGGGCGAAGGATGAACATCCCGGCCGAAATGTCTGTGGATCAGGAATGGCTTGCAGCTGACGTGGGACAGGATGGGCTGGAATGCCCTTCATTGTTCCTTCGGTTGCAAAAGAGACTGCGAGTTGGCTGTACAGTAGATCGTGTTTATTTATATTTGAGGTCTGGGTTCGGGGGGGTGTGATTGGATCAGTTGGGGGATTGGGTCTGTTTCTGGCTTCCTTTTATTGTTGCTTTTGTTATTTTTTACGATTACTATTGCGGCTATCTCTGCTATTTACCCCTGATTCTCCCTGCCAGAATATTCCAGTAACGTGGATAGCGATCATAGTATAGGAACTATAGAAGAGAGACAGAGAAAGAGAAGATCACTCACAAGAACCGCTCAAGTGGTACTCTATAAGAGCAAGGCAACACAAACCCCCAGGTCCCAGCACACTTCCATCACCCTCGCTAAACGCGATGATGAGATACAAATGTTACTCGAAGCACATATACCATGATCCAGCCTGATTCTACAGCCTGATTCATGCAGTTCCTACCGCCATTCACGCTCCTTACTGTCTACGAAGCGGTGAAGAAAAGACCTCCTGGTGCAGGTCCCTGTCGTATACTTCCGCCTTGATATTATTGAGTTGGACTCAAGCCTGCACCCTGAACTAAGGACCTCCAATCCAGGATCACTTCATGAAATTGGCGTCTTAGCATCGCACCACCATCCATCCCAGGAAGGAAAAGACCACGAACAAGAAAAACGAGGGAGCACAAGGATTTTAATCTCGTCTGCCCAAGCTCCCCCGGAACGAAAAGCCGACGTGGTACTAGAACCAGCCTCAGGCGCTACCGTGATGATACCCAGTCCTGGTCGTGACCATTCTATTCTATTCTTATTGTTTCTGATGGATCGAAAAGAACCTAAAAGTCTTGTCGGTCATACAGTCAGATAAGGTCCGAAATCTTGGACTGGCGCTAAAGCGACAATAGAAAGGAGGGTGTTGCCACATCTACCTGCTTTGAAAGGTGACACATTCGTGGCGGTTGAGGCATAGCGGCACGAGAATGAAAATAGGAAGCTACCTACGAGACCCGAATGGAGATTAGTCTTGCGCTGGAGGAAGCAGGGCAGGCGAAAAGGGAAAATGGTCTACAGTCCATGTGAATCCGTCGAAGTAAGAATAGCTACCCGAGATCGGAATGGAGGGGGAGTGAAACACAGTACTCCGTAAAGATTGTGATATCGAAGTGATAGATAGATCGATGCTGAACACTGTACCTGCTAAGTACTACTCCTGTACTGCTTCTGTGTGCTAGTATTGGGGTGGGGCCGACCATCTGGTGATCGAAGTGCCATTTACCTAGTACTCTGTAAGTATAGTATCTGTCAGGAAGAAGGGCGCTAACCTCCCAGCTAGCGATGTAGTTAACCATGGGATGCTACAGGATACTACAGAATGTCATGTCGGGGAGCTGCCTCGGTGCAGACGACAGTCGCCTCCAGCATGTGTTTCCTCTTGTCTCCTGCCTTTCTGGTCCGTCCGGAGTATAGTCGCCCACGAATCGATACGGCGAGAAGCAGAAAGGAGCTCGCTTTGGCATGCATCATCAGCCCGGAAGCTTAGCGAGGTCAATGCGAGTGCGTCCGCATCAAAAATAAACACTCGGCACGGCCCGTTTGAGGCCTGGTTGAAGTCAATTGAAGTGCCGTGCTTTTGCCACTTTTCGCCCCCCCCCGTCGCACTACTGGCAACTTCTGGACGATCACCTGCGCCATCGCCAATTGTTGTTCCGAGGGAAAAGTCGCAAGAGGACATTGGGGCATGCTGCCAATCAGAGAGAGACTCCCCGGGCAAGAAATGAAAAGGTATCTCAAAAACAAGAGTAGACCCACTCACATGGGTAAAGTGGTGAAAATCTGTCTCTTCGGACTCCATTGCAAGGATTGTAGCCTTCTGAGGAATTTCAATCGACATAAAATAACCAATATAGGTTGGGGGTTTGCGTTGAACGGGGCATGCCAGATTGAATCATTATACGTCTCGCCGGGCGGAGAGCCTCCGCAGACCCATATCCTGAGCTATGCACGGAGACTCGGAGTAGCGAGGTAATTCATAACCTCATAACCCTACTCCTAGCACCAGATTGGATCGAATCTGGTCCCACAGCCCAGAAGGTTGAGATGGCCAACGCGCAGAGGTTGCATCTGCCGGGGAGTAGGTCAATATGGCTATCCGAATAGGGCAGGAAACTTGGGAGGGGGGCAACAAGGGACCAGACGAGAGACAGAGAGCCTGATGCTGTCCTCATTTGAGCCTGCAGAACTAGTTTAACGCGTTAAGATAGCTGGTTGGATGGAACCGTCGGCGTATACCCTATCAGCTCCCTGGAACTGCTCTCAGCCTAGTGTCATGCGTGCAGTGTAGCCCCTAGTAGTAGGGGAGGCATGCAAATTCCATTGGCACCGTCAATCCTTTCGATCCGCCCGGCAAACTCCCTTGTAAGCCTGCCATCGTGACGCCGACCCGCTTGGCGCTGCTGGTAGCGTCTGTTGATGCAGGCTGTCAAATTAGTTGACCGGTGGGTTCGGTCGCTACCGTAGATTTATTGTTCAACCCTCCAATTTTATTTATTTTTCGCCATCCTGCGCCAGAGTGGACACAAAATAGGACCTTCGGAATGAGTACTTACTCTGTACTTCAACAGCAGTTTCAGCTCGTGGAAGTAGAGCGGTTCGATCCAAAGCACACCGTATCTTCGGAAATCCCGCAGAGAGTTGACGTATGGAGATTAGGGAAGTCCAGAATAGTTGAATGACGTGGAGGCAGGACCAAGGATACTTGTTTTTTCTTCTTCTTCGTTTCCTCGCTTGTGTGATTGCGTGCAGAGAGAGGAATCTACTGGTAGTCGGACCTTCACATGGGAGCGATGGCCGGGCCCCTTGTCTTCTCTTTTGCCCCCCATCACATAACCAACCCCGGACTAGGAGAATAGAAAGGGATTGTCGGGACACACAATACACAATGGGAGATCGCATAACACAAATGACCCCGGCTCCATCATGGTTCAGCCATTTGTCATGGGGTGCACGATGCCCAGAAATTGGTCTGACGGCCGAAGAAAATGCCAGTGACCGCATTGGAGACGTTAGTGGGTAATACGAGCCAAACAGATGCCATCCATGTAAGGTCGGCTAGAGAGAGGGAGGGAGGGAGAGACAGCAAGATATCCCATTGGTAGCCGTTTCTATTTTGTCTTTCTGTTACTTACGTTAGCCCGTCTATCAGTATCCCTACGGGCATGTCGGTCATGTAGGTAGCCAGGAGTCAGGACTCAGGAGCGAAAGAAAACGGAGAAAGTCCAGGTCAACAGGAAAAAGCAACGAGAAGCTGTGGAGTGAAGCATCGTAAATCAGGACGGGCCGGTCCCCACCCAGCTGGTCCAACAGCCGCGACGAAGAAAAGCAATTCGAAGCTGAGGGGCGGCACGTTTGTCCATCGAATCGGGTGGCAGGGAATGATCAGGGCCACTGCAGACCTTGCCTAATTGAGTAAGGCAGGTCGTAAGAGATAGTCGGACGTGATTTGGTGGGGAATCACAAACATACTGAGAACATTGGTGGAGGGGAGACTGGGGAGTGTGCCATATAGATGAAGCAGGCTAGAACAGACCCAATTTCAGGCATCAAATACGTACTGCGTACGGAGTAGGAGTCGAGTCGAACCGACGGGAACCCCACCACTTCCAAGGGGTCGAGCAAGTGCGAGTGCGAGTCAAGACACGGGGGACTAACCATCGCTAGGCGTCCGCATGTTGTGATGCTAAAGGCGACTATCGAGAACTTCACCGGTGGATTTAGGGCCGGCGCCAATCACGGGACCCGTCAACAGCCTTAAGCGGAATGCTAGTATGAGCCCGGAGGGTGTTGTACCTAGCCCTAGGTATACGTACAGAGTAGGTACTCTGTAATATTCGATTCGATCAGATTATTATTTTCATTACGATTACCACATCCAACCGGCTTGCTCGTCGCTTATTTTGACTGCTGGTGGCCTGTTGCCGTTTACCTTCTCGTCATCAGCGCATCATAAGTCATTCCCTGCAGGACAACAGCCCACACGTTACAGCTAGAAAGAAAGACCAATTCCATAACGCCACACGGCCGTGAGAAGAAATCCATTCAAATCTTGCCAAAAATAAAAGTAAAACAGAACAATCGCATTAATTACCAAGACAAAAGAAAATCCAAAATTAGTGCAGAATAAGCAGTGCGTAATCAACAAAATTATAACAGTCACCCTCGGCGGGGAAATAATAAAACGAAGAAAAAGCAATAACACCGAAAAATGTGAGCCCGATGGGAAATACATCGAATCAGAAACTCCCAGCATCGACAAGCTATTAAACTCGCTAGAGTACAATTGATATGCAGGTCAGTCAGCGCGGCCCTCCGCCCCTCCGATTAAGATTAATCCCTCCACCTTCTTACCCGATGGCCTATAGGCCCTATAGCTCTTGTTCGTGGTCCGACGAGGTGTCGGACTCGGTCGACATCCCACTGGAAAATGATTGGATCGTGCTCCAGCCCATGAATCCGTCATCCATGGCCGGACCATCTGGTGCAGGCCCCGCCATGTCACAGAACATCGGCGTGGATGGAGGGGGGTCAGCGTTCCCGACGACGCTCCCCAAATTAAATGGCTGAGCTGGCGAACGCGTTACGGGAGTGTCCGATCCTAGCACATGTGTTGGTAACACAGTCGTTGTGGGGGATGGGTAGGAGTAGTAGTTTTGCCTGTACATCAATTTCTGCGCTCGTCGCTCTCGCTCCTCCGTGCGTTGACGCCTTAGCTCGCCCGAGTACTGGAGATCATTCGGTCCTCGAAAATTCGCCGTGATTTTCGTCGCCTTGCCTCCTTGGGCGCCAGACTGTTGGCGTACCTGTGGGTCCGAAGCCAGGGACTTCCTGTAATTCGCCTGCTTCCTATACCGGGTTGTAGATTGGATGCCGTTCTTGATGGCCTCGTCCGTCAGGCGCCAGTAATTTACGGACTTCTTGCCGGGGGTCGATTCCTCTCGAATCGCCTCAAAACCCTGGAACGCAAGGATGTAAGTCTCAATTACAATAGGAGGGAAAAGGGCAACGAGTCGGCGTTTTCTTTTTTCTTTTTCTTTCTTTCCCCCCTCTTCTTGTTCTCTCCCAGGAGTCTCTACCCCGCGGAGATTCATGGCAAGGAAGAGACAAATGAGAAGGAGTGCGCAATGGAATAAGAAAGTTACGTACCGCGTTCATGGATAGATTATGACGAATGCTGTTCTGCCAGCCTTTTGAGTTCCGATCTTTCCCTTTATCCGTGTTGCGGATAAACCAGGTGTAGATGCCCTGGAGAGGTAATTTCATATCCGGTGCGCTCCGGAGAGCCTGATAGATTAATAAGGAGTAGGGACGACCCTGGCAGGTTTCCTCGTCACTCTCTGGGGTGGTCCGCAAGGCTTCGTGGATGAGAACATGGATACAACGGCCGCTCCCACACTCTCTAGAGTTTCTCTGCTGGCTGCTGGTTTCGGGCCGGCCAGAAGAGGAGACAGAGGAGGGTGACGATGGTGGAGAGGCCGATGAGGAATGGCCTGATCCAGAACGCTCAGACTGATTCGAAGGCGAGTCGCGGCGGCGAGAAGAAGAGTCCGAAGGGTCCGGATTGAAAGTCCCGGCGTCTGTCTCACGTACCAATTCAGAAGGACCGTTGTAGTCGTGAGAGCAATGCAGGGCCGTCTGCAATGGAGCGGTGGTGGAACTGGGGGCCGTGAAAGAGGTTGGCCAGTGTGCATCCAAGTCGATCACCAAACGGGGGGCACTGCTCGCCACCGTCTCGATTGAGGGGTGAGAAGGACCCATGGAGTAGCTAGGGCTGGTTCCAACGCCGTTTGGGTGCTGACAGGCCATCATCATTCCCGGTCCGCGAGAAATGGAGCTCGCCCAATTCTCGATGACTGAACAGGGGGTGCCATGGCGAACAGCCTGCACCAACGTGCCAGCAGTGATGGGCGACGAGCTGGGCGTCTCTGTTCCTTTCAAAATAAATTGAAGCGGCATCGCTCGGTCAGAAGATGCCGGATCCAGCTGGAAATCCGAAGAGGGAACGAAACGGTCCATTGTAGAATATAAGACGGTTCTTCGTTCGTTCGTCTTGTTTGCTCTTTTCTTCTCAAAAGGGACAAAGCAGAAAATTGAAGGGTGTATCCAACAGAAGAGGTCTAGGCACCAGGAAGGGGATTATCAGAATACTTTTAACGGGCTTGTACAAGGTTCGCCCATGCCAGGGTTTAAAAGGATTTGACAGTGGTAGGGTAGAAAAGAGAAATCAGGTTGGGCCAGAGAAATGAAGAAATTGGGGGAGGAGGGCTTAAAGAAAATCGACACCAAGAAATTGTAATAGGGAAGTAAGCGAAAGTCGAAAAAAAGAAAAGAGTAAAAAATAAAAAAAAGCAGTTCAGAAAATGCAGGCAAGGAAATAAAAAAGCAATTAAATGATTCACAAGAGGGATAGACGTGTATGATCGCGCAGAATGAGGACAAGGCCATAGATTAATTGAGGATGCCAGCTCACACGGCCGTTCTTCTGTCTGTTTGCAGGCATGCAACAAACAAATGAACGGTCTAGAAAAACGTCTCGATTGGAGAGAAAGAAATAAAATAAAATAAAAGAGAGAGAAGGAGGGAGAGAAAAGCAAAAAGAAAGAATTCGAAAAATAAAAATTTAACTGAGAACAGAAAAAGAAACGAAGGGAATTAGAGAGCAAAAACAGTAATCCGAAAAATCCCAATATGACAGGATCGAACGAAAGGAAAAATAAAATAAAATAATAAATACGTGAAAATGAAATTAAAATAAATAAATCAAGCGAAATAATAAAATAAAACCTCATCCATCATGTGCTCTGGGTATGTTGTGGATGGCGCTCAAAGTGCTTCGCTCTACTGCGGGAATCGCCTTCGTTGTGGAGCGAATCGCTATCCAATGATGCCCTGGGTCTAAAGCAGAGGCTGGATCTGGTACTACTCTGTACATAGAGGGGGGAACAGCTGCAATCAAGGGGTTTAGTGGCTACAACGCTTGACAGAAGGGGGTTGAAACTGGACGGGCGCCTGCAGCACTTGGCCGTGCATTGGCACCGGTCACAACCCAAGAGCCAAAGCACCAGCGGTTCTGGCACGGCGGAGCGCGGATTTCGGATGTCTGGCAGCTTCCTGGAAGGCCCTCAATGGTCTTTGAATCTGTCCTGCAGATCCTCAAGCCCTTTCCCGCTTCCCCGTCCAGCCGGAACCTTGAAACGAGGTGCAGACGGCGCGGTGGTACCAAGGTCGATCCGTCACGGCCTCTCCTAGGCCCCTAATTCCGTGAAGACAACGGGTCCAGCGTGTGGCACCCTGGAGAGGGAAAAAAAAAAACGGAGAGCCCTGGAGTCTCTGTTACCACGTGACCACTCAGGGGAGCGGCGGCGAGAGCAATTCCAGTCATTTGAACACCGACGTCGACCCCAGCAGAGATGAAGAAGTAGCTGAATATGAAGTGAGAATAAGAATCAGATGGCGGCTTCACACGTGGGGGCGATGACAGGCGCATTATGTACTTGGACGGCCGGCAGATGATATGTCTTAGCTTTGGGTGATCTCCTGGGTGTGGACCCAATACCGTAGCAAGTGAGTATTCCCCAGTCCAATGAGAGCTTTACTTCGGCCGTGCTGTTCCAGACCGGATATCAAAGCCACACCCGACTCTGACTTTGACTCTGGCCGTCCAGGGGAAGGATCCTCGTCCATACAGTCATACAATATCAATGAATGTCCCGAACTATAATTAATGGAATGGTAATAGTAAACAAAATAAGAGGCCGCATCTTGACACAAAAAAGGGTCCCGGTGGTCGTCGTTATTTCCGATAATATATCTAAACGAGGCAACGTTAGTTAAGGCATCGTCCAGAAAAGGACTGTAAAGGGACAACTCACACGCTTGAATTGGAAATGGAGTTGCAAAATACCCTAGCAAATAAGTCAAGTTCCCGTCAGCAATAGCTCGACCGAGTGGAATTAGCCCGTTTATACACATACCTTGTCGAATGTACTCTTGAACCCCCTTTCTCTCTTGGCGCTATAGTCCCATTCCTTGTCGACAATTCGAAAGGCAATGTCTTCATACGGCGGACCAGCCATAAATCGAATGAGACAAGTATCTTCCTCCCCAGCGGCGGCGAAGGATTGGCCGCGCTTACGCCCATGTTCACGCTCTATGCGATATGTCGGGGCCTTGGCCTTGTCAATCAAGTCGGGATAGAAGATGTTGAATTTGTAGCCCTGGACAACTTTGGGGGGCGGGTTGTCGTGATCGTAGTGGGTTTGATTGTATTTGTTCCACTCATACCCCATCTGGACTCGGTTGAAGTATCGAGGCTTGCGCGGTCGGTATTTGCTGGCCCATTGGGGTTGTGCGCCCGTACTGACGGCTTCCTCGCCAGTGAAAATCTCTTCATTCTCACTAACGCCCTTTGCGAGCTCTCTTTCATAAAGAGCCTTTGTCGCCTGCGAGAAGTCCTCGTTGGGGATGGCGGAGAAGCGAGTCGGGGCGGTAGCGACAGGCACACTTGTTGTATGATGAACAGGGGCAGCTGAGGCCTTTTCGGCCTGTCGCTGGCGAAGAGGAACAAAGCCCATCTTCATGATCTTTTGGCGGTCACGGGCCTGCGATATTAATTAGCACAGTAGGAGATAGGAAAGACAATGGCAAAGCCTCGCCACGGTCGGCATGACTTACCACCTGATCCAAAAAGGCCGTCTCATCCACTATTTCAAGAACCTTGTCTTCCGGGCGAACTTGAAGTAAAGGATCAGGGTCGAGGCCTTGGAACTCGCGCTCGTCCAAATGAGGCTTCTCTCCCGGCGCGGTTTGGGCTACCGGGGCCAGTGGCGCAAGTTTCGCTCGCACTGATTCCGCCTCCTCGCGTTGCTGATCGCGAAGACCTCGAACACGCTCATCTATGACGGCTTGGTAGACGTTCCTCAGTTTCGCACGAGCCTTCCAAACCGATAGACTGCGCAGAAGTTCCTCCCAGTAGTCAGTATCGATAGGTTCGTTGGAATCCAACTTCCGCTTGACGCTAACTTCAAGAGCCTGAAGCTGCTCGTATGTTTTCGGGCTCAGAAGTCGGTTGATGTCCGCTGCGACGGAACTGATGGCACGCCCCTCAGGCGCAGCTGTCTTTTGACGGTCGCGGCAAATGATTTTCATGGTCTGAATGGAAGAAAGAGTTGTTGGCCATTATTCTCACACGCTTCACACAAATCCAACAGCCTTGAGAAACGTACCTTCCAGAAATCTCTATTCTGCGAGTTTGATTCAAGTCCCAGGAATGTATCAATGTCCTTCTCTAAGTCGCTCAATTGCGTCGGCGACAGCCCCTCGAAAACACCGTCAGGATCCACCAAGTCCAGATCCGAGTCTGCAATCTCATCGTCAAGGGGATTCCTCGTAGGATCGATTACTCGCAAGGTCACCGTCAACCAATCGATCGGCTTCGCGCGGCCCTCTTTGACTCGGATCTCTGCTTTCTTTTTGGCCTGTTTCAGGACGAAGATGTCTTCCTGCGCCACCCACTCTCGCTCTTGCTCGTCCTCCTGCAGCTGGTTGAGCCGCACCTGATCCCTCATGTTCCGCGGTTGTGAATGCGATGGCCCGTGCCTGTCACCCCTCCACCTGTCGGAGTCGTATCGGCTTCTATCTTCGTGTCTGCGGGGGAGCTTCTGGGGCTGACGCGATGGCGATCGAGATCGGCTTCTTTTCGAACCAGGCCTGTCGGGTAGTCGCGACGCCATGGTGACTATATTGTCGCTGAATCTCCAATACAACTGCGTAAGTTAATAAAGAAGTTTCAAGAGAACCGGCGATTGAATAACGAGGGTGGTCGTGCGAGAAGATGGTGTTCAAGATGTTTTCCGGAGCTTGGATCTCGGCCGCACACCCATCGCGGAAGGCTTAGCGGGAATCGGCACACCTTCCTGGTTCAGGGCGTCTGTTCTCACTTCCGCCTGACATCAGCCGCTGCGGCCTTACAAACTACAACAAAAACAACCATCTTGTGCTCTGCGATTCAGCATCACAACCAACTGTTGTTCATTCTCGTGATCCGAGCTGAAGCATGTCCACGAAATGGCAGCGGCTATGTCCTGCAAATCAGACCGATTTGCCCCCACTTCTCTTCAAATATCATTTGGCGTCTAACGGCTACGAGCTGTACATGACCGACCTGACCAACGTCTGGTCCGAGCAGCTATGCCGTGAGGATATCCTGAAAAGGGCCAACAATAGCGGCACCCCTATCGACCCAAGCGAGGATGCAGAGCAATACCAGATGCTACTGCAGAAGATCGGCGATGCATTCCATCACGAAAAGGACACCCACGTGACCCTGGACAAAACATCGCCAGGAACTGATACGCTGCGGCTAACTACTTCGACGAAATTACCTAGACCACTGGGATCGCTGGAATGGTCTCTTTATCTCGAGAAACAACCACCGTCCTCTTTGGCACAGTATATGCTCATTCCGTTGATAGAAGCGGAGGCGGACTGGGAGTCGCGACAACAGAATCTCATGGACCAACTGAAGCGGAAAGACTGGATTCTCAGTAAACTGTTCGACAAGCTCGATGCCGTGGGAGTTGACCTCAGCACTATCTTTCCGGGAATATCTGGTTTGCGAGCTGATCGGAAGGGTACGACGCAGTCGCACGGCGCCAAACATATCAAAGGCGTCGCACCTTTTGACGAAGATGCGTGGCTGGAAGAGCATCAACAGTCATTTGCGGGCACAAACCTCGCTTCCAACCTCCATGAAGAGCTTTCATTTGCTTCGGAAGCCGTGACACAATCAGACTCGCTTCGGCCGCCGCCAGAAAATTGGTGGTACACCCTGTCTGCAGCTGGCACCACCTCACTACCTAAGCGCGAAGACGTCGGACGAACTGAAGCACCGAAACCTTCTCGAGATGCAGGCTTGACAGATACCGCCTCTGGTACAGATACAGAGGACGATGAATTCGAAGTAAGTCTCCCTTGTCAAACATATTCGCTCCAGCACATCCTTATTCTCAATTCTTTAGCGACAAGAGACGCCTCCAAGATTGAAGCGATCCAAAGACCCCGTGCAAGATATTCCTAGTGCCAGGAAATCGCCAGTGCCGGATCAAGAACCTGCCAAACCATCCCCGAGCCCATCTCCGCGCAAACCTCCAATCAAAGCATCAAAGGGTCTTGGGAAGATCGGGGGATCAAAGCCAGCGCCGGCGCAGGAAACACGGTCTTCACCTTCACCGGGTCCAAAACCGACACATACCTCTCCCATCGATGGCGATGAAACGGGCTCGGGCTCAGACTCAGACCTAGGTCGTGGGGTACCACCGCCTAGAAAACCAGCACCTCAAGCTCAAACTACCCCCCCAGCCAAGCCACGTGGAGGTGGACTTGGACTTGGACGCATTGGTGGGCAGAGAAAGCAGGAACAGAAACAGGCTTCTCCTACCCCTACCCCGTCTCGATCTCCATCCCCAAAAGACAATGACGACGGCAATAATAAAAAGAACACTCACTCTCCGCCACCCCAAACCAACCCTCCAACCAAACGACGAGGTCTCGGAACCATCGGCGGTAAAAAGAAAGAACCCACACCTATTGAACCCCCAGAATCGCAACAACCCAACCCCATCTCCCCAAAACCCAAGCCCACTACTGGGAAAAAGTTCGGCGTCATCGGCGGCGGCAGCAGCAGCAAGTCCTCCAAACCCAGTCCTACTTCTTCTTTCACCCATCCTCCTCCCACCTCATCACATCACGCAGGCACTGAAACCGACGACGACGACGACGAAAACGATAACCCAGTCCCCAAAGCCCCAGCATCTCAGCTAGAGACCTCCTCTGCCATCAAATCCAAATCGCCTGATGAACCGAACCCATCAACGGCCCGCGCCAGCGAACCTCCCAAGGAGCCGGAAACAGAAGAGGACAAGGCGAATAGGAAACGGGAGGAGCTGAAAAGACAGTTGGAGGCGAAGGCGAAGGCTCCTGTGAAGAAGAAACGGAAGTTTTGATGGATGGGACTTTGTCTGGTATCTGTCTCCGTCTTGTTTTTTGAGGGGGTGGTTGTGCCATTTAGGTAGTTACGTATGTCGATCTAGTGGTTTTGTATCTAGGAATTTATGATTTATGAAGGGTTGATTCTTGTTTCGTATAGTATATATCTGTTCTTGATTATAGGATTATAGGATTACATGGCAATGTCTCTACTTGTCTGTGTAGTTGAGGATATATTCAGCCCTCCTGTGTTGTTTTAGCCGATCGGTGAATGTTGGAGGGTATGCAAATCCTCTCTTTGTACACGTTTAAAGCGTCATGTTTGAAACCAACTTGGTCCAATATAAATTAGAGCAACAAATCATATGATACATTGTTATGAAACTAGAAATACATGGGTATATTTGAAACTAATGCATGAAAAAAGCCCTGGATGAGTGTATAATAGAAAAGAAAAGAAAAGAAAAAAGTCCAGTCGACCGCGGATGAATAAACTCAAATCAGCCGGTCAAACCACTACTACCCCCCGTACTTGCACGAGAGGCGGCACTTCGTCGCTTCCCCTGCTCGCTGGGAGTAACAAGCCGCACCTTTTTGGGCGACATCAGATTGGAAGATGCTCCGCTGGGTCCTGCAGTGCTGGTGGACGACGCATTCGTTCCACCCGATGTACCGGCACTAAGCATGCCTCGAACTTTTTCAACGGCTCTGCTTTCGCCTTTTGACCAGGCATCGCGCTTGACGAACCCGAAGCCAGATTTCTTGCCGGTGTCACGCTTCTTAGACTCCTCCAGTAACACTGTTCGATTGTGATCTCGGCGCGGGCCGGGGCCGCAGTCATGCATACAGCCCGGAGTAGCACATCCACCTTCGCTGGCAGAGAGATCGCTCAACCACGTGCTGATACAAGCCATGTGACCTCCGTGGCCGCAGCCTTGACACCAAGTCCAGAGGGTAGAGCCTTTCGGTCGAGGGGGGTTAGAAGAGCCCAGGAGATTTTCTTGAATGTGCTGCAATTCCGCGGGAGGAATGGGTTCTGTCCGGAGTGAAGAATGTGACGATAGCAGGTGAGAAGTCGCCTCGGACCCCCATCCAGAGCTCGAGGGTGAGGGTGATGCGGTATGTTCCGTCAGCCACTCGGGAGGCGGATCAATGCTCATACAAATTGTGCAGGGTTCTTGGGGAGTGTCACAGCGATGGCAGCGACGGTTGTCGTTCTTGGGATTCTCAAACGGCCGTTTGCACGTAAAACAAAACACATTCATGTACGTGTCGACCTGGGTATATTCATAGACCGCCGGGTAGGATGGTACACAAAGGAGGCGCAGCTCGGCTGCTTCAATGTACATCGACTGGCGCACAAGTTGGTCGTTATAGGCCTGGTAGACAAACTCACACTCTTCGCTCGGGAGAACCGTTTCATGATCTCGAAAGAGGATGCGTAATTTCTGGAGTAGATGAGCAGCAGTTTGAATGTCAACTTGGGAGCCACTATGGTAATGCCTGATAGCCTGCTTCAGTAGGGTTTCAGTACTCCAGGGCTTAACGTCTACTCCGTCTGGATTAATGGGGGCGATGGGACCATCGAAGTCATCGGCTCCATCAGGTGTGGACCATGGCATAGAAGAAAACAAATTGCGTTCCTCGATCTCTCCGGTTGGTGTCTTTAGAGGGTTGGATTCCTTCAACAAGAGCGGGGGGCTAGAGGGTCGTTCAAGATGAATATGGCCAGAATCTGCAAGATCTTCTTCAAAAGGTTCATCTTCAACTGGATCTTCTTTTCGAGCAGAGACAGAGCCTAACATTGACTCTCCCCTCGCCCTAAACGAGCTTTTGTTAGGTGTTTCGTCCCCGAGGTCATTCACAGAATCAGCAACGCCTTCTGGGACACCATACAGTCTGGTAGAGGAGAAAGATGTGCCCATTGATTTAGAGGGGTGTGAGCTTCCCGCGGATGCAGAAAACATGGCGAAACTCTCGGTAGATTCATGACGATGGAATGCCGGTTGTTTTGTGGTCTCAACAGGAGATTCCAGGGATAGAACTTTCTTCGGGGCTGACTTGTAGTCACGGATAGCCGCTTTCTTGTCTTCCATTTTCTGGTCAAATTCATCATCCTCTGGAGTTCCCTTCGTATAATCCGGATGGCTCTTAGTACGACAATCTGTTCTCCCAGCAATTGCTCGCGGTGCCGACCTCTGGTCATTTTCGGGAACCGAGCCAAGCATTGCCTGAGAGTGCAGGCCTTCGCTTGCAGCTGAGTGATGCTGCTGCAGTTGGACAATGGGGCGGGTTTCGGTATCAGAGACCGAAGACCAATCGTTGGAAATCATGGTATCGGTGTTCGAGCTCAAGACGGAAGGCGGAAGCGGCTGAATGTTTGAAAAATCATTCAAAGATGTCATGTGGGAAGCAGAGCTATCAGAAGATCCAACAGGAGAATCGGGCAGGGGCTGCGCCAGAGGCGTAGTCATATTCGACCCGCTCTCGGCGTCTCTAAGCTGCTTCCTGGGTGCTCCGGGTTCCAATACCCCTTTAAAAAAGCGCGCTTTCATTTTATCCTGTCTCCCGTCTTCTGAAGCTCGTGGTTTATCTGCAACTGCTCCGTCCTTAGACAGTCTCTTTTTGTCGGTGCGGGGACCCTTCTCTGCTGCCCGTCGCCGCTCTTCGGCTTTGAATTCCAGCTCCTGGATAGCGGCAAACTGGATAATGCGCCACGTCTGAGCCAATTTGGTCAACGATGCATCTTCGGCGCACTGCGCATTGCGGGTCAATGACTCCACGAAGCCGCGAAAACTATCCGGAAGCATCCCATTAAGCCCTCCGAGTAGTGGAGAGTAATGACGGGTCAGGTGTCGGGAGACTTCCTGGCTCATTGTGGCACCTGGTATACTTCCGGTCATGCCCTGTTGATACGGACCAGGAGGCTTGATTTTGGCGAGCACCTGGTCAAGGGGGAGGACCGAATGGAAATCGGCTGTACTGGGAGGGGTACCACCCAATGATTTGGACGGTCGGACACTACTCGTCGACTTGCTATGTCGGTGACGGATTGACGCGAAAGACGGTTCATCAAGAAGGTCGTCGGCCGGGCTTTGGCTGCGCACCTCACCGCCGTTACTATGTTCCTCGTGGTGACCTACAAACTCGGTGGTGCTTAGACCTAGTGTGCTTCGCTTAGGGCGCTTCTGGACAAATGCAAGCACGTCGCCGGTAGGACTCCACGCCACGGCACATGTCGGTCTTTGGTTGACCACCTGAGGTGCGTATCGAACGTCGGTCTGGGTGAAGGCCCCAGACTCGCCAGCCGTCCACAGCAAGTCCTTCGAATGCCAAAGCAAGTCAGCGGCGTGCGAATCATATCGATCGAATTCGCGGAACGGTATATGGGGTCTTCGAAGGTCCCACAAATGGATGCGCGGGTCTTCTTTGTCATAGGAGGTCACTACTTGGGTAGACTGCCAATCCCCAGTACTTTCTGGCTCTCGAGCCCAGGATGGTGGGCGCCACCGTACGTTGAGAACCGCCTGCGGGGTACGGAACTGGAAAGTCGGCTTTTGTCTGCGCTCCGCCGAAGAGGAGAAGTCCCACACCTTGACCTGTCTGTCCGTGCCGCCGCTGATGATATGCTTTCCATCCGGGTGCCAGTCGACCGAGAAACACGGTCTATCATGCGCTGTGATCCTCATTGCAGGAGCACTAGTTTTGCGGATGTCCCACAGCTGAATAGCGCCGCTATCCGTGGCGGTTGCAAACATAACCGCGTCACTGGGCGACCACCGAATATCCCGGATGGCATCGCTATTACCGTTGAAATGCTCCTTGCTGCCACAAACAGAAGCGCCCCGCTCTATGGAGGGCGCGCGCAGGTCCCACATTCGAATGGAAGAATCCTGGCTCCCGGATAGCAGCAGATGGGGTCGATGCGGGTTGAAGGCCAATCGGTGGACCTGGCGATTATGCCCCTGAAACCGGCAATATTCAAGACCGGTCCGATGTAGATCATAGAGCACAATGCGGCCGTGGGCGACTGCGGTGGCGATGATTTGGTCATAGGTTCCATGTGACCATTTCACATCCCTCACCGTCAGCTGGTCCTTGTGTCGCGCAGAGAGTCCACTCCCCACATGGTGGGTGGAAGAGTAACTGATGATGGCATTGCGGAGATTGAACTCTTCGGACAGGTGATCAGGCGAGACTCGAATAGTCTTGAGAATTTCTTTGCCGCCGATTACTGCATGTGTCCGTTGCGGGGAGATGTCCAATGCCGCAATTGGTATACCCGTCTTGTGAGTAACCGTCTGCGACGTGCCGGGTCTAGGTAGGGATGTTAGAACAAGGTTTCCAACCCATGGAGGAATGCGTGGAGCTCGAGCATCCTTAGCGTTCTAAAGGGTCAAGAAGACAAAGAAGACCCGGGAGCGGGGATGATATCCCGCATAGTCCACGGGGCAAGAGACAAAAAGAAAAGGGAAAAAGGGAAATAAAAAGCGACAGAGATCGGACTCCAAATTGTTTTCATTTCTCTCACAGGGATACAACAAAGAAAAGAGGGAAGATAGGACGAAAGGACGAGTGAGCGCTGGAGGCGGGGGGAGCTATACAAGGACTTGGACCTAGTGAGGCGGGGACCGGCAGACGAGTCTGCACGTCCCCCCGGGGTTTGCGGACTGGGAGGTCTCGACCCGGAAAAGAACGGCTGGGCAAATCTTGCCAGGGCGCTTGCAGCGCGGTTGGAATACTTGTGACCCTGTTGCACAGGAGCCGGGGGGGGAGGGGGAGGGGGAGCTGGCGACGAGCTGCCTCGAGGGGGCAATCGAGGATAATCGGACATAATTCCTACACGACGTCGACCGGTGAGAGGCCAGTCCAGCACGACTTAACCCGATCAGGGTCGCAGCCCCATGGTCGCCAACGGGTCGCCGGAACAAACAAGAAACAAGAACAGGTAAGAAAGAAAGAAAGAAAGAAAGTCAAAGGATGAATAATAATCGGGCGGAGGGCGAGGTGGTGGGGAAATCACCGGATAGCGGAAGATCAGATCAATCAATCAAATCGAATTGAATCAGGTAAAAGTAAAACCAAACCAAACAAGAAGGAAAGGCAAGCAAGAAAGGGGGAGGCGGAGCTCTGGAGGAGTTTGGTTTGGATGGCGAGGGAGTTGGAGGGGGAGAAGAACGGATGGATGACTTGCTGCAGGTCAAGTGACGGATTAGTCAGGGTGCTTCCTTAACTAACTAGTTAATATACATCGGCAGTGTTCTACGACTACAGTCCTACAGAGTATACCTACATAATATGTATATATAAATATGTGTGTATATATGTGTATATATATATATATATATATATATCAGTAGTATCTACAGAGGATACAAAGTACAGGCAGAATGTAATGAAGACATACGGAGTCCTCAAAGTACGAAGTGCAAAGCCAAACCGTTGATCTTTCTTTTTATAAATGCCTCCCGGAGTGGCGAGAACGCGTGACGGCCCCATTTAGCGCCGTTTGGACAAAGTAAATTTAGAAATTGAGGACGAGGGAAAATTACGTCGTGCTTCAATAATCCAGGTTGGCCTCGAATCAGCAGCCCGAAGAGAGCCGCCTCCGATACCAATCAATACCGGTTGCGCTGCTTTCTGACCTGTCCAGCTGATGGAGGGGGCGTGGAAAATCAATCAATCAATCAAATAACGAAAGAGAGAAACGAAAAGAATAAAAATAAAATCATAGGTACCCGACCCGACGAGGGCATTCACACCTCAGGAACAATCACGATGAGGTGTCCTCCACCTATACTATCTAGGTAGGTAGGTACAGTAGGTACTACTAAATAATAATAATAATAATAATGGGTTAATAGGCAAACAGCGACAAGGCGGTGTGTCGCCACGCATGTTCCATGTTTTGTTTGACTTTGACCTCGAAGAGTCTGCGACAAATCCCAATCTCCAGAAGCGCCGACCGTCAGGATGCGCCTCGAGAGAAAAGCCCAGCGTCCCTTTCGGTCATGTCTCAAATCGGGGCGGCACAACAATGCAGCCTCCGTCAATCAGGGTGGGTTCTTCTCATGCGTACGTCTGTCCGTCCGTACATCCCCGGTACAACGACATACTTTCCCAGCGACATGTTTTAGATCATCCGAACACTCGGAACTCCAGGGCCGCACAGACTAAAACCACTCGTCGGAATGACTCCCTCGACTGCACCGAGGGCCATTCTAGATGGTGCTGAGGGCTGCAAGTGTCTCGCCCGGGGGTGGGGAGGGGTCATCAAAGCTCTGCGAAGGTACTCACAGGATATCTGTATATTATTGCCGGGGTCTGCGATATTATTGAAGAACGACCCTGCCCCTGACAGTGAGCTCAGTTCAGCCACCTACGCAGACGCTAAGACGGATCCTTGCGACTCCAGAAGGGCCCAGACGAGACAGTCCGGGGACCGGAAGGTCCAGTACTTAGGTACATACTACATCAACATCAACATCAACATCAACCAAGCTCCGCCAACTAAGGAATTGTCCGGACGGATTGGATAGATAGAATTCCTCATGCACAGAGCGATCGGGGATATCTCCAGAGTACAGACTACAGAGTACAGACTACAGTGTATACATACATACATACATACATACTGTACTCCCGCCCTATTATTCACAGGAAATGATCAGTCTCTTGGTCCTCTTCGCGTGGACAGGACGACTAAACCGCGTTGGACATCCCTGCGCACCGGCGGGCCAGTCATGCCTCCTCCCATTCCCAGTGATCCATGCAGTGCAGCTCAGGCCATGCAGTCACACTCCAATCAGGCCGGGTGTGATTGACACCTCTATCAAGGCCTGGTAGCTCCGATCCATCCATCCGCCTGCTTGTCTCGAGATCTGCGACGACCGACCAACACCCCCCTGCCTATCTACGGCATGTACGAAGGCATTTATTTACTCAGAGTACGCACAGAGTCCGTCCTTTTCCATCCACTCGAGTTCTTTGTTTAGGCTTGAATTTTTTTTTTTTTTTTTTTAGATTGATCTGTTGGTCTTTTTTTTTTTTA
Organism: Aspergillus persii; assembly: GCA_002215965.1. NCBI lineage: Eukaryota > Fungi > Ascomycota > Eurotiomycetes > Eurotiales > Aspergillaceae > Aspergillus > Aspergillus persii. The sequence continues at coordinate 2,572,990 of NGZO01000004.1, read as the reverse complement.
ATTGTCATTTTTAATTTTAATTATTTTCTCCTGGGCGGCAGACGATGTTACACGGAGCACTTATCTAGACTCGACGAGCTGCTTTGTATCCTCAATCCTGCCATTCCTACCATTCCCGAGTCGCAACAGCTAGCGAAGACTGCTGGCACTAGAGCGAGAGAAAGAGTCTAGAGGCCCTCTAGCTCCCAGGTCCTTACCCCACAATCCTCGAGTCCACCCATGACCTCGACCCCTTCCCAGGAGCTGGCGATTCCGATCATGGGCCTCCTGCAGGCGGCGTGTGGTATGATTGACGTCTTCCTTCAGAAGAAGCAAAAGAATCCAGAGGCAATCAGCCGAACCTCTCCATTCCCATCCCTGTTCTCATTGGGCACGAACCTCGTGCATTCAATCCAATAAATCCCTATGGCGATGGCGTGTCTTTGATAGATTAAAGACCGGTTTATGCCATTCCCTGTCCTTAGTGTCTTAGTCTACCTAGCGAGGTAGTTTGATCCTGTCTCGAGGCAAACCAAACCAAACCACCCCAGGAAAAAGAAAAGAAACCGTTAGAAAACCTCCGATTTGCATGGGCGAGAGTCGACTTGGTGAGGTGGAATGAATAAAATACAGCAAATCGAGGAAGGAATCCAAATACGTACAAGAAAAAAAGGAAATAAAATAAAGAAGAAATAAATAGAAGAAATAAAATACACAAGAAAATAAAATAAAATATTAATTCTCCAAAGTTTTACCCAAATTCACCCTGGAACAATTCGCCTCTCAGGGAGCCACTCGAGCTTAGCAAGTTCTGGGTCGGCTAGTCCAGTCTGGGTAGTTCTCGACTTGACTTCACACCGTCATTCTTGCTCGACCGTTCACGTCTACCAACTTGCTTGTATTTCCCATCGATCATTTCCTCTCGCGTGCCTTTCTTCCTCTTCGCCTTCTTTTCTTCTTCTCTCTTCCTTCCTCTCTCTCTCTCTCTCTCTCTCTCTCTCTCTCTCTTCTTCTTCTTCTTCCTTTCCCTCGCTTCTCCTTTCCTGCCTCTCTCCCTCTCGTCCTCTTATCCCTCGCCCTCTTATCCCTCGCCCTTTCTGTCTTCTCCTTGACTTATTTAATACTTCCCATCATCCGAGGGTGTGCAATTCCCTCGAACCTCGTTTTGACTTTCCCTGCCATATAGCCTTGTTTTAGTTAATCCACGCATATTCTTCTTCTCTTGTACTTATTCCATAAAAGTTTCCTTCTATCATTGCGTCCTTTTTTTTTCTTCCTTTTTTTGACTTTTTTTTTTCGGATTGATTTCTTTTCTTGGCCTCTTTGGAGAAAAATTCCCTTACTTGATATTTTCATTCGTTCTTTCACCCCCAATTCATACTAGAACGTACCTTGAAACACTGCTGAATCCCCCCAAAAGCAAGAGAGATCCTGTCCCACGTGTCTGTCGATCCCTGCAAAACCACCAAATCCTAGCCCTCCCTCGATCGACGGTTCGTTCTCGCCATTGTCACTTCCCAGTCGTTTCCGAGTCGAGCCCGCCTACCTCCGTGATATACGCCGTCTGGTTTTTCGTGGTTCTCGGTCTCAAAACGGAAGAACGCGGTCGCGGTGTCATGGAAATACTTTGATGGTTTTCTAAATCTTTTGGACCCCTGCAGGAGGATCGTTCATCATGGGTACTCGTTATGCCACCCTTGAATTGCTGGAATACCTCCGCACCGGGTATCCTATCTTGCTCCTTCTGGTGTTTGTCTCGTCCTTCGTCGCCAATTCCATCTTAACTGCCAGAAATGTCAGTAAGAATTCGTCGGCCGCGCGTATGGGTCCCGGGGGGAGACCACTTCCCAAACAATCAAGGAGCTCGGCAACCTTCGTCAAACCGGTCCAGCCCTTTTCGCCAAATGCCAAACTTTTGTTCAAATGGCTCTCGGTGATGATTCTGGTCACGTTCGTTGCAGATGCCGCCATCAATGTGACCCATGTCGTGTTTGCCAAGTCTGAGCAATGGTGGTGTGGTCAAGCGGTAGTGGTGAGTTTTTCTTCTTTCGATTTTTTGCTACTCTCCCTTGAATCCATGTTGCACCGAACAGCAGGCCCCCGTTTCATTTTGGTGTCATTTAGCCTTCGTATTTGAAATTGGCCACGCTAACTCCCACCCCGCAGATCTATATTGTAGGGTCCTTCTTTGTCTACGCGATCATCCTAGTCTCGTTACTGGATACGAATCCCTCCCCGACATTCGCGCAATTCATCCCCTGGTCAATTGCGGTTCCTATTGAGATGGCTATCTTGGGCGTGTCCGTTTCCGTCCATGCGGATGTTCACCGCGAGCCAATCGTAGGAAATCCCGAGGGCGGCCGACTGCGCAAGGGCATGACGGGGTGGGAGTCAATGGAGGTTGCGTCGAACTGCGTCAGGATATTGGTCCTCGCGGTTTTGGTTACCACTTACTTGTTCAAAACAATGAACGTCAAGACCAATGTGCACAAGCCTCCATGTCACGCCAACGGTGCCACGGAATCCACGGGGTTGCTCGACCCATCCCACGCGGAGAATGGAAACGGCTACGGCTCTGTTCAGAACAACCATCCCCCCAAACCTACCACCGATCCGTGGGTTCGGCCCACAACCGTCCCTTCCACCAGCTGGTGGGAGTATTTGAGCGGTTATTCGTTATTCTTTCCGTATCTCTGGCCATCCAAGTCCCGTCGTCTCCAAGGGGTCGTGGTGATTTGCTTCTTATTGACCTTCCTGCAGCGTGTCGTCAATGTTCTAGTCCCCACCCAAGTAGGGGTCATCACCAACGCATTGTACAAAACAGGTGATGAATTCCGGATTCCATGGTTTGAGATCTGTATGTATATTCTCTACCGCTGGTTGCAGGGCAACCAGGGACTCATCGGGTCGTTGCGTGCCAGCCTTTGGATTCCCGTGAGCCAGTATTCATACATGGAACTTTCGACTGCGGCGTTTGAGCATGTGCACGGTCTAAGTCTCGACTTCCACCTGGGCAAGAAGACCGGCGAAGTCCTCTCCGCCCTGAGTAAAGGTAGCTCCATCAACACGTTTCTGGAACAAGTGACGTTTCAAGTCGTACCCATGTTAATCGACCTCTGCGTCGCCATCGTATACATGCTCATTGCTCTGGATGCTTACTACGCATTGGTTGTGACTATCGTTACTTTTTCCTACCTCTACGTTACCGTTCGCATGGCGCAATGGAGAGCGGAAGCCCGCCGGCAGATGGTCAACGCGTCCAGGCAAGAGGATGCCGTGAAGTAAGCTGCACCGTTCTTTGCTCCCTTGTATCCGTTACTTACACCTAAGACAGGAACGACTCTATGGTGTCCTACGAGACCGTCAAGTACTTCAACGCTGAAGACTACGAGTTCAGGCGGTATCGCGGCGCTGTGTCCGACTTCCAAAAAGCCGAATACCATGTCCTGTTCTCCCTGAATCTCATGAATACGTCTCAGAATACTGTATTCATGCTTGGTCTGCTGATCGTGTGCTTCATTGCCGCGTACCAAGTCTCCATTGGGCAACGAAACGTTGGCCAATTCGTTTCCCTTCTGACGTACATGGCGCAACTGCAGGGGCCTCTGAACTTCTTTGGTACTTTCTATCGCTCCATCCAGTCTGCCATGATCAACTCGGAGCGCTTGTTGGAGCTGTTTAGGGAGCAGCCCACGGTGGTGGACAGGCCGGAAGCTAAGCCTTTGCCGAAATGTGGAGGGGAAATCGCGTTCGAGAATGTAGAATTTTCCTACGATACCCGGAAACCGGCCCTGGATGGGCTGACCTTCCACTGCGAGCCCGGAACCACGACTGCCCTGGTTGGTGAGTCTGGCGGTGGGAAGTCGACCGTATTCCGGCTACTTTTCCGGTTCTACAATGCCACCAACGGCCGCATCCAAATTGACGGCCACGACGTCACCGACACCACGATAGATTCGGTCCGGAAGCATATCGGCGTCGTCCCCCAGGATACCGTGCTGTTTAACGAGACGCTGATGTACAATCTGAAATATGCCAACCCGGACGTCTCGAACGAGGATGTCTACGATGCTTGCCGGGCTGCCAGCATCCACGACAAGATCATGTCCTTCCCCGACGGATACAACACCAAGGTGGGAGAGCGTGGTCTCCGGCTCAGCGGAGGAGAGAAACAACGGGTGGCCATCGCCCGCACCATCCTCAAGGACCCTCGCATTATCCTCCTCGATGAAGCAACAGCTGCCCTGGACACGGAGACGGAAGAGCACATACAGAAGGCACTCTCTACGCTATCTCAGGGTCGCACCATGCTTGTCATCGCTCATCGACTGAGCACTATCACCACTGCCGACCAGATCCTGGTATTGCATGAGGGCAAGGTGGCCGAAAAAGGCACCCACGATCAATTGCTCGTTCTGAAGGGGAGGTATGCCAGCATGTGGCGGAAACAAATCCGGGCGCAAAGGGCGGCGGCGGAAGCGCAGGTGCTTCAGGACCGCGCCCAACGCTTGCGGAGCGCGTCCACCAGCGGCACCATGGGGGATGACAGCTCGAGTCAATCCGACGAGGACCGAAATAGCAGCGTTCATGCTCGTCAGTCTCACGGGTATTCTTCCAGTAAGCTGGCTGATAGCGACAGAAAGGAGTAAAATTGGCTCCTTTCTTTCTCATTTTCCCCTTCGCCTAGACAAGGATAGTCTTATCATCCTTTTCCATCCCATTTATTCTGTTTATTCCGTTTATAAAGAAAGAGGGCACCTTTAGAATGAGTGGGTGAGATACCATTCTCGGGTTTTTGTTTCTACACGAACGTCCAGGGCCGTTCAGTCTCCATTTGATTTCTGTTCTCTGTTTCTTTTTTTTGGTTTTCTATTTTCATCCTCTATATTTGTTTTCCTTTCGACGGCGTTGAAGTGATTGACGACCTATACGACACTTACTTGTCGATTCAAGCGAAGCTGGCCGAGGGAGCCAGGGTGGATAAAGTTCTAGAGCCATTGTGCGTGATGTTGGACGGTCGTCTATAGTATACCTAATACAAACGTGAGATGTTTTGGACTATTGGATCACAATAAAGAAATCGTAGGAGTTTAGAGGTAGAAGGGAAGAGGGGATAATAATAAATAGTAATTGATAAAAAATTAATTCATTCGTTCTACACCGTAGTAGATAGAATGTGAACGGCAAAAACAAAAGAATCTCCCCGACTGGGAGTCGAACCCAGGTCTCCCGCGCTTGTTCTCTGTTGAGTGACAAGCGGAAATCATGACCGTTAGACCATCGAG